>JAHHZJ010003226.1:0-185507 GCA_021437245.1 Aegilops speltoides
TCACCGGTCATGTGATTTGTACATCCACTATCGAGGACCCATTCAGTGGTTTTGGGTTGATCATCCTGCAGATGAATTAGTGTAGCTTACAATCTCATATGCTTCATCAGTGAAGAATATGATATCAAATTCATCAGATGAATTTCATCAAGCAGTAAACAGATATAGCAGTATGAGGACGTGTGAAATGAAAGTTCATTTCATCATGATTCGCCTGCGTCCTTTCAGGCATTTTTGTCAGGTCCCCAGCAAATTCTTCAGACATTAGAGCACGTCTGGAGACCTGACCCTGCAGAAGAGATTAGTTCCTTTTCTTCACCACCCACATTTGAAGGGGTGGCAAAGAGTTCATCATCCTGCGAGCACCATGTGAGAAAGGTGGCAAAGATGCCAAACCATTTCGCTTAGCATAGGAGGGGTTAGGGTAAGCATATGAATAAGCAAAGTAATTCTTCAAGGAATTATGAACATAATGGTTTGAAGAATAATGCACATATTCATAGCCCTTATCTCTACCCTGCGAGACAGAGTTGTTAGCACGATGATGATCATATGAGGACTTTGATCCAGATGAGGAATTTGATCCATATGAAGAATTTGGTCCATATGAAGAATTTGATCTGGGGTTCCTGTTCTTCACAAGTGGTGTCATGAGGACATTCACCTGAAGACTTTCAACACAACTTTTGGGAACCCAGATTTTCTTCATAGGGGAACCATTCCTGCAGTTAGTGCCAACATATCTAGCAAATACTTCACCATTCTGATTTTTGAACAGTTTATAGTTGGAGTCAAAAGACTCATCAGAAGAATGAAGAGATTCACATGTAAAGCCAGATAAGTTAGATGGAACAACTGGAGGTCCCTTTGCAGCAACCCATGAGGTTTTGGGATACTGCTCAGGTTTCCAATATGTTCCATCGGCATTGAGTTTCCTCTCAAATGCAATACCCTCTTTCCTAGGGTTTCTGTTGAGGATCTGCTTTTTGAGCACATCACAAAGTGTCTGATGCCCTTTGAGGCTTTTGTACATGCCTGTCATGTACAATTCCTTCAGCCCTGCATTGTCAGTGATACTAGCAATGTCCTCAGATGAGGAGTTCGTGATAGCAGAGGCAGATGAAGAATTTGTAACATTTGAAGCATTTGAACATTCAGGTGAAGAATTAGCAGATTCACGTTCAATGCACTTTAAGCATGGAGGACCAAATTCTTCCTGAGAAGCGCTGATTTGTTGAGCTAGTAATGAATTGTGCTCGTTCTGAAGATCTTCATAACACACTCTTAGCTTTTCAATATCTTCCTTTCTTTGAAGAGCTTCAAGAGAAAGCTTCTCATGATCTTGCTTTTCTTGAAGTAATTCATAAGAAGGTTTCTCATGATCAGACAAGAGAGAGTTATGATGACCTTGAAGATTGTCATACCTAGACTGAAGTCTCTGAAGATTTTCAGTCAAGGCTTTAGTGCGATCCATTTCTTCACCCAACATATCATCACTTTTATCTAGCATGTTTTGAACCTTTTCAAGAGCCCGTTGTTGTTTCACAGCAATTTTAGCAAGTTTAGAATAGCTGGGCTTGAGATCCTCATCAGATTCCTTTTCACTAGAGTCAGAGGAGTTGTATTTGAGTACCTTAGCTCCTTTTGCCATGAAGCAATAGGTGGGAGCGTAGCCATCATCATCTTCATCGGGCTTGTCGGTGGAGTCAGTTTCTTCAGTGTTGAAGATGGACTTGCTGACGAAAGCAGTGGCAACGGCCAGACTCGCCACACCAGACTCAGATTCTTCAGACTCCTCCTCTTCATCATTTTCCTCAGATTCAGCCTCAGAGTCCATTTCCTTGCCAATGAATGCCCGAGCTTTCTTGGAGCTACCCTTCTTGTGAGATGAAGACTTTGAGGGTTTTGATGACGAAGATTTTGACGATTTCTTCTTCTTCTTCGCATCATCAGAACTGTAATCCTTGTATTTCTTCTTCTTCATTTCCTTTTCCCACTGAGGACAATCTTGAATATAGTGACCAGGCTTCTTGCATTTGTGGCAAAGTCTTCTCTTATAGTCACTGGATGAGGAATCATTTCCTCTTGAGGATTTTCCAAAGCAACCACGTCTTGTGAACTTCTGGAATTTCTTCACAAGCAGTGCTAGATCCTAGCTCAGTTCTTCAGGATCACCAAGGCTACTACCAGAATCCTCACAGTCAGAGTCAGACACAACCTTAGCCTTCAGGGCACGTGGTTTGCCATAGTTTGAGCCATATAGATCTCTCTTTTCAGCAAGCTGGAACTCGTGAGTGTTTGGCCTTTCGAGGATATCAGCAGGATCAAGCGACTTGTAGTCAGCATGTTCTTGTATCATCAGTCCCAGAGTATCAAATGAGGAATCAAGCGATCTCAGCAGTTTCTTCACAACTTCATGATCAGTGATGTCAGTGGCACCGAGGGCTTGAAGCTCATTTGAGATGTCAGTGAGGTGATCAAAGGTTTGTTGGACATTTTCATTGTCGAGTCTTTTGAAGCGGTTGAAGAGATTCCGAAGAACATCGACTCGAGAGTCACGCTGAGTTGAAACTCCTTCATTTACTTTGGACAGCCTATCCCAGATAAGCTTAGCAGTTTCCAAAGCACTCACTCTTCCATACTGTCCTTTGCTCAGATGACCACATATGATATTCTTCGCTTGAGAATCGAGTTGTTTGAATCTCTTCACATCGGTAGCGTTCAGTGAGGGAGTGACAGTGGGGACACCATTTTCCACAACATACCAGAGATCATTGTCAATTGCCTCAAGATGCATTCGCATCTTGTTCTTCCAAAGAGGGGTAGTCCGTTCCATCAAAGGTAGGACACCCAGCCGAGACCTTGATCATACCTGCGGTCGACATAACTAAAACTCCAGGCGGTTAAACCAAAATCACACAGAACAAGGGAGTACCTTGCTCTGATACCAATTGAAAGTGCGTTATATCAACTAGAGGGGGGGTGAATAGGCGATTTTTATGAATTCTTCACTGAGGAATTTGCTGGTGAGGAAATTCTTAGCGAAGAACTACTTGCAGCGGAATTAGTACTCAGAAGTAAACATAACAGGATACAAACATAGTCATCATGATGAAATGAAGACTAGCACAGAGTACAGGAAGCATAAACACAGGATAACAAGATGAAGACAAACAGACTGAAGAAATTGAACTGAGGAATTTGTGAAAGTCTTCAGTTAAAGTCTTCAAGCACAGATATGAACAACATTCAACACAGTATTGAGGAAATGAAAGAGTTGAGGAAATAGAACCAGTCAGTTGGTGAAGACAATGATTTGGTAAACCAGTTCCAACTGTTGTCTCAGTTGTACGTCTGGTTGGAGCGGCTGAGTATTTAAACTCGAGGACACACAGTCCCGGACACCCAGTCTCTGAGCCGCAACTCAGGACACCCAGTCCTCACTGTATTCTCCTTGAACTAAGACCACGCAGGCCTCGCCCAATCACTCGTGGTAAGTCTTGGTGACTTCCAAACCTTCACAGACTAGGTCACTCGGTGATCCACAATTCCTCTGGATGCTCTAGACCTTGACGCCTAACCGTCTGGAAGAAGCACGATCTTCAAAGGTAACAAGCGCCGATCCACGCAGATCAATTTCTTGATGATGCTCTATCACTTTAGGTTTGTGGGGTTTGGTTTTGGGGTTTTCCTCACTTGATGATTTTCGCTAAAGTCCTCGGAGGATGGGTTGCTCTCGGATGACAAGTGTCAAGTTCTCTCGAGCAGCCAACCAGCTAGTGGTTGTAGGGGCGGCTATTTATAGCCTAGGGAGCAGCCCGACATGATAAGACAAAAATGCCCTTCAATGATATGACCGTTAGGTGGATAAGATATTTGGGACAGGCCAAGAAGACAAAGAACGGTCGGAAATTTGACTCTCAAATTCCTCGGGCTATCATGTTCCTCACTATGTAGGCAATTCAAGACCGGCGAATTCCTAACTCCTCGATCGAGCAAAGTCATCGGTGACGGAAGAACTGCGTCTCACATCGAGGAAATTGACTGAACTGTATGAGATTTCCAATGGCTTCACTCGAAGGGATTGGTAGGTGTAGGATTTTGAGTTGAGCATCACATGGAAATTTTTCCTTAGTATTTCCTCGACCCCCTTTAACAGTACGGTGTTTCCTATGACTCAAGAAAGAGAAAACGAAACTACGAAAACAAAAGTCTTCACGCTTCATATTCCTCGAATGAATATCAAGTCTTCAAGGTCACACCAAATTCTTCACTTTCAAAGTCTTCAGAAAGTCTTCAGAATATCAAAGTCTTCAGTCGAAGAACTTCATTTTTAGGGGTCGACTTTCTTTGTAAATATCAAACTCCTCATAGAATTATAGACCTGTGTACACTCACAAACGCATCAGTTACTTAACCTATAAGTCTTCAATACACCAAAATCACTAAGGGGCACTAGATGCACTTACAGGGCGGCGCAGGGCTACGGCCGGCAAGGAGCTCCGGTGAAGGCGGCACAAAGTCCGGCGAGGCCCGACGTGGTTGACGGTGTGCTCGGGCCCAGATGGGCTTGGGCGGGCCGGCGATGGGCTCTGCGGGCTCTTGCGGCTGGAGGGGAGCGGCGGGGTGACGTGTCGCCTTCTGGTTGGGCGCGGGAGGCGGTGGCACTGACATGGCGGGCTGCGATTGGCCGGGCAACATGGCTGCGGGGCGGTGGACATGTCCGGCGTGGGGTTGGACGTGTCCAGCGGCGCGAGGAAGAGGAAGGCTAGGGTTCATCCGCGAATTTGAATAGGGAGGGCATATTTATAGCTAGAGGGAGCTAGGAGATTCCAAATGAGGTGCGGTTTTCGCCCACACGATCGTGATCGAATGACCGAGAGCATGGAGGGGGTTAGGATGGCTCATGGGCTGGGGTGAAGAGGGGCTGGGCTGCAAAGAGAGAGGGTCGGGCTACGCGGTTAACCGTTGGGGCGTCAAACAGACTCCGAATGCGACGAAAATTGACAGGCGGTCTACCTACTCTAAAACAACACCGCACGCCAAGTTTCATCCCATTCCAAGAACATTTTTCGGCGGCTCACAAAACAAGGTCTGAGAGGGGCGACGGGTGCATGCGAGAGTGCCTGTGCTCAGAACGGACAACGGAGAGAACCGGGGGAACCCGAACGGATGCAAGTTTTGAAAAACATGCAGATGAAATGCAGATGATGACATGGCAAAATGCAACACGCAAGCAAATGACATGGCAACAATGGCGAATAACTGGAAGACACCTGGCACATCGAATCTGGGGCGTTACAACACTCCTCCACTAACAAGAGATCTCGTCCCGAGATCTTAGGACCGAGACAGAATGGAAAAGGGATGAGGTGAAACAAGAACTCAAGAGAAGAAGTAAAGAATTGAGAGCACTCGAGAAGAAGAGAGGAACGACGAGAATGACGAGAATCAAAAACTCACGAAGTTAGATAGACTATGAAACCACTCCGGTTAGAATGAGATAAGAAACGAATAAGACTGAAAGGATTTAGGCAGCACTCCGACTGAAACATGGAGGAATAGAACACGAGCTTGAGAGGATGGAATGATACTTGATGAAGACATGACACAAAACCTCCGGAAAGAATTGAAAGAGTTGAATGAAAAGAACAGAGAAGAAAATGACAACTTGTGCCACGAATGAAATTGAAAGCATCTTTAGAAGGAAGGTTTAAACGGAGTTGTTGAGAAAATCAACAACGAAAAGAATAAGCTTGTTGTGGTCTTATAGGTAACATCTCAAGATCATAAGGTGATAACCGGCCACAAACGGAAATGATTGGATAGCTGAAAAGAACGAAGAAATGCAAAACTCCACTTCAAAAGAATACGGAGAATTAATTTGCACTTCGAGACGCAAGAGGAACGATACTTGAACTCATCCAACAAAATTCTTGATGAACTCTTGAAGAATGAAATAAATCCTGAAGAACCACTAAGAAGAACTCCGGTAAACAAAAGGATAATGAGATAGAATTGAAGGATGAAAAGAATAAGATTAAATCTTGCGATGATTTAGATGGAGGTTCTGACGAAATGGCCGAGGAAATTTGAACTCCGAAAAAGAAATGATGAAAACACTTGGACCTAGAATTTATTCATCAAGAACAAACTCCGAAGGAAGGGATTACTCACTTGGATGAAATAAGAATAAGATTTATTGTATGCTTATCCTTCATCAAATTAAATTGATGACAAGCAATGGATTTAGCATAATTTCTTACTCTTGTTGAAAAGGATTAAGGGGAATATGGCACAAAACTTGAGAAAGTCTTCATGAACCACCGGTAGGATTGGAAGGAACGAATGAATTAATATGACAAACAAAGAAAAGAATCTGAAAGAACCACCGTTAGAATTCGGAAATGACTGACGAAAGAGAATGAATCATCGAGAAGAATTAGAAGAACAATATGCTTGAGGGGGATTAGATGCAAAAGAACAAAGAGATCATGAGCTGATTAAATAACACTTGAAAGAAGCACCGGGATAACTGGATAACGGTAGCTGAAATGTGAGGACAAAGAATTCCTCTGGAATGATGGCCTCCGGTGAAAATAAATGGAAAAACAACTCCTGACATACTCCGGATGGTTAAGAAAAAATATCTGACACATGGAATAATTCTCGAGGATAACATGAAGCTAGAACCACGAAACTTCGAGAGAACGGGCAAGATTTAGAGGAAAAACTCTTCTTCGATCTTCAAATGACGACGGAAAAACACCACCAAAATTTAATGAGGTACTCCAGTAGAACGAAAATAGAAAAGGTTGAACCATCAATGAAAAGAAATTGAAAGCGATCTTGGAAAGGCATCTGACTCATGAAATCCATTCTTACGCCACACTTGAAAAGAATTGAGAATAACTCCAGGGAATTAGGAGAGTCAGGTAAGATCCTGGAAAAAGACTTGTGGGTTAGGGCCCACTAAAAAGAAAACACCATTGTAAAGGATTGTTGAAGAGGTAGATGATGCACCGGAATGATTGAAATATTTGAATGAGGAGACAACCTCGAATTAATTGGAACACAGACGAATCTCCTGACATGTCTTCCGAACTCCGGAATGATTGAATAGCGAGAAGTAAACGAGAAGGGAAAACACTTTAACCAAGGGAAAGAATACGACCAACACCAAAAAAAACTTGAATTGAATCCACCGGAAAAGAAAAAGAGATGAAGAATGACGAACGAGACAAGAATTCACCGGTTGAAATAATTAAGGGAAGACTGAAGAGGCTCCACACGAATAAAATTGATGCTCGAAACAGAGTCGGGCTCTGGGAAGAAGAGGGTGGGAGGGCGGGAAAACAAAGACAACTTGGAAGGGGAAACCGACGAATATCTTGAAGAGAAAACACCGGTTGAAATCATTGAGGAAAGAAAGCAAAGACTTCGCACGAGTAGGATAGATACTCGATTACAGGCTCCGACTCCAAGATGGAGAGGGTTGGTGGGTGGGAAAAGAAGACAACTGAGGATTGAACTCAAAGATGAAGAGGCTCGAGTCAACTTGACGAGAAAAGCACCGGATACAAAGAGCTGAGGAACAATGATCGAAAAACCAACTGCGTGATCCTAAAGAAAAATTTGAAGGGGAAGAGGAGTAATTCAAAACACCTACGTCAAGATTCCTCACCAGAGCGATGAAGGGGCTGAGGGGTAAAAAGAATTCCTACTCTCCGACATAACTAAACTCCGAAAACAGTTTTTTTCTAGACTCGACAACGGCCAAACTACACGATCAATCAAGGGGGCTCCTATGGTCGGTCAAGGCTCTGATACCAACTTGTCACGCCCAATATGTGATACTATCCTAAAGAGACTCGAAGGTCCCACCAAGGATAGAACCGCATATTGATACGCTTTTGCAAGGTGGATATCATTACATCAACATTACATAATAGATGGGGATACATACAAAAGGCATACAATGCCACACGAATACAACATCACAATACATCATCCATAAGATCAACATCAGACTACGGATGAAACACAAACATAAGCTCAAACGACATCCACCCTGCTAGCCCAGTCTGCCGACCTGGAACCTATCCCCCGATCGAAGAAGAAGAACCCAAAACAAGTAACATCGCTCTTGCGTCATGATCATCGCATAACCTGCACCTGCAACTGTTGTTGTAGTAATCTGTGAGCCACGAAGACTCAGCAATCCCATTACCATGGGTATCAAGACTAGCAAAGCTTAACGGGAAAGGAAGGGGCAAAGTGGGTGAGGTTGCAACAGCGACTAAGTATATATGGTGGCTAACATACGCAAATAAGAGCGAGAAGAGAAGCGATGGAACGGTCGTGAAGCTAGCAATGATCAAGAGGTGATCCTGAACTCCTACTTACGTCAATCATAACCCAAAACCGTGTTCACTTCCCGGACTCCGCCGAAAAGAGACCATCACGGCTACACACACGGTTGATGCATTTTAAATCGAATCTGGTGTCAAGTTATCTACAACCGGATATTAACAAATTCTCATCTGCCACATAACCGCGGGCACGGCTCTCAAAAGTTTATACCTTGCAGGGGTGTCCCAACTTATCCCATCACAAGCTCTCACGGTCAACGAAGGATATTCCTTCTCCCAGGAAGACCCGATTAGTCTAGGAATCCCGGTTTACAAGACATTTCGACAATGGTAAAACAAGACCAGCAAAGCCGCCCGATGTGCCGACAATCCCGATAGGAGCTACACATATCTCATTCTCAGGGCAACAACGGATGAGACTAGCTACGAGTAAAACCAGACCTCAAGTTTCCCCGAGGTGGCCCCGCAGGCAGCTCGGTTCAGACCAGCACTTAGAGAAGCACTGGCCCAGGGGGGCTAAAATAAAGATGACCCTCGAGAGAGCAACTCCCAAGGGAAAAGTAGGTGGTAGTGAGGCAAATGGTAAAACCAAGGTTGGGCCTTGCTAGAGATGTTTTATTCAAAGCGAACTGTCAAGGGGGTCCCATAAATCACCCAACCGCGTAAGGAACGCAAAATCAAGGAACATAACACCGGTATGAAAGAAACTAGGGCGGCAAGAGTGGAACAAAACACCAGGCATAAGGCCGAGTCTTCCACCCTTTACCAAGTATATAGATGCATTAATTAAATAATAGATATTCCGATATCCCAACATAATCCTGTCCACCATGGAGCAATCTTCAACTTCACCTGCAACTAACAACACCAAGCAATGGTTTGCTAGGAAGGGTGAAAAAGTTAGAGGCTGACATGGCAATTTGGGAGGCTTGAAGAACAAGTGATAGGTAGCGCAGCATAGCGATAGAACAAAGCAACTAGCATAGCAATGATAGTAATGAGATCCAAGGTGACGGTCATCTTGCCTAAAATCCCGCTAGGAAGAAGAACGAGTCCATGAAGAAGACGAACGGATGAAGCCGAACCAAGCGTAGACGAACGAATCCTCACGATCGCAAGGGAACAGGAACTATCAAGAAGAACCACACAACATGGTAAACACACCACACATAGACATGACATGATGCCCAACCAAGTATGATGCAAGACAAGACTACATGAAGCTAATCATGGCAAGAGATGATGCATACAAGAACAACACATCAAAGCAAGGTTAAATGAGGCCGGAAACAACATATAACAATTCCGGTAAGTCCTCATATGCAAATTTAGAAATTGGTCCAGAACTTAATAAACCTTATGTTCAAGTTGTTAAACAGCAAGTTAAGATGCACCAAGATGATCTACATGAAATTCTAGTCAAGTTACATATAAAGTTCAATTAGTTCGGAGCTACGGCCTAGAAGATATGAGCAAAACAAGATAAACATGGCATTGATGCAAAATTCATACAAACATCAAGCAAACACTCTCAAAACATGGATGCAACAATATAATATGAAACTACATGCAAAAACAAGCAAGTTTCATATAGAGCACACTCAAAACGGAGCAACGGTTCAACACATACACATGAAACAAGATATAGCAACAATCTGTCCAAAACAGCAACTAGGCATCTAGCAAGCATCAAAACAATATGCTAAAGCACCTCAACATAAGAACAAAAGGCATGGGCATGAAGTACAGGTAAATCATGACAAAACATGAACATTGAGCTATCTCCAGAAACCACTAGAACATGCTCAAAAGGACATGGCAAGATTGCAAATAATAACAGTTTCAGGCTTAGCAAAAATAACATCAGGTTGCAATGTTTAGAGCTATTAAACAACTTGTTACATGACCTTATCATGGCAAACAAACCCATGACAGGCTAGTACTAACGACAAAGAACAAAACTCCCTTACTGAACTAATTCTAAAGATCAACAGAAAATATTGTATCATCCATGAAAACATGGCAAATGATATGACATATTCATACATGGCAGGAACAACAATATGTAGGCATGTTGGTGAGCTTGTAACACTCACCACAGAGTAACACATGGCATGGAAAGGTGACCAACAGCAAGAATACATGTTAGTTAAGCTAAACATGGCAAGAGCAAGTTCATAGGGTGCATGGATCACTAGCAAAACACATGGCAAAACTGAACTTAATATTAACACGCTGACAGCAACATTATTTAGCAAGTTTGGAGCAAGATAACAGCAAGTTACGGCATGCTATAAATGCAACCAGGGGCATTAATGGATATATAATGACATGTACAACAAAACATCCTTAGTGAACATCTCCAGATTATGCATATAATGACTTGTAGCAGCAGGTTTACCTAGCATCATGATATAGCAGATTCAGCCTAGCAAAACAGCAACAGACAAGTACCCTACTTCACGATCTCGATGCACTCACTACAAGACTCACAAAAATACATGGATTGCACCCCTTTAAAGATGGCATGATGTAGTTCAAAACACATGTAGAACCCATGCTTATAGGATGCACACACAAAATGCAACGAAAAAGACAAATCATCATGTTCTATTAACAGACAACAGCTAACATCATATAGCACTCTTGCAACGATGATTAGGGCATCAAGATGGACTCAAACAAGCATGGCATAATGAAACAAACTGAATAGCACCTCATGATGAACATTTCGATATATTACACGCACAAAACGAAGCAGCACACATGGAGTTATGGTACGATGAACAGAGCACCAGAATGAAAGAAACTGGGGACTTGGACTTTATTTCACCTCGCGAAAACAAACTGGCAGGTCGTGGGAAACACCTTCCTTCGTATAGAACGCCGGCGACGGAAGTCAATGGCGGCGGGGTGGAGGCGTGGGACTCCGGCGTCGAGGGGAGATGGCGGGGAGGCGCAGATCCGAGAGTGGGGACTCCATTCGGCTCACGAGGCTGCTTGGGGTGGTCCAGGCGCAGAGATCCATGGCAGCCATGGAGAGGTCGCTCCGTGTAGGAGAGAGAGAGATCGTCGGGGAGAAGAACGAAGGGAGAGAGCCACGAGGAGGCTGCGACCTGACGGAGGTGGAGCGGCGCACGTGGACGGCGGCAGGGACGAGGGCGAGGCCGGGCGGCGCGGGGCTGCGGCCGATGAGGAGCTCCGGTGAAGGTGCCGCGAAGTCTGGCGAGGCCCGGCGTGGTTGGCGGCGTGCTCGGGCACAGATGGGCTCGGCCGGGCCGGTGATGGGCTCTGCAGGCTCGCGCGGCTTGAGGGGAGCGGCGGGGTGACGTGTCGCCTTCTGGTTGGGCGCGGGAGGTGGCGGCGCTGACATGGCGGGCTGCGATTGGCCGGGCAACGTGGCTGCGGGGCGGTGGACATGTTCGGCGTGGGGTTGGACGTGTCCGGTGGCGCGAGGAAGAGGAAGGCTAGGGTTCATCCGTGAATTTGGACGGGGAGGGCATATTTATAGCTAGAGGGAGCTAGGAGACTCCAAATGAGGTGCGGTTTTCGCCCACACGATCGTGATCGAACGACCAAGAGCATGGAGGGGGTTAGTATGGGCTCATGGGCTGGGGTGAAGAGGGGCTGGGCTGCAAAGAGAGAGGGGTTTCGGGCTACGTGGTTAACCGTTGGGGCGTCAAACGGACTCCGAATGCGACGAAAATTGACAGGTGGTCTACCTACTCCAAAACAACACCACACGGCAAGTTTCATCCCATTCCGAGAACATTTTTCGGCGGCTCACAAAACAAGGTCTGAGAGGGGCGACGGGTGCATGCAAGAGTGCCTGTGCTCAGAACGGACAACGGAGAGAACCGGGGGAACCCGAACGGATGCGAGTTTTGAAAACATGCAGATGATGACATGGCAAAATGCAATACACAAGCAAATGACATGGCAACAACGGCGAATAACTGGAAGACACCTGGCACATCGAATCAGGGGTGTTACACCCTCCCTATCTGGGCAAGTCGCAGCGGCCACGGGGAGCCCCTCTGTCCCGGTTGGTATAAGAACCGGGACTAAAGGTATTGGGCTTTAGTATCGACCCTTTAGTCCCAGTTCCCGAACAAGGACAAATGGGTCTTATGAATCGGGACAAATGGGCATTTTTCTACTAGTGAGTATTGCTAAGATTCGGTGAACATACACCTGCCAGAAGGTATGCCTCTCTGGTTCCTCATCCCACGTCTTAGTACTAGTATCAATCAAGTCATTTACTTTTAATATGATATGGTTGCCACGTGCAGTAACAACTTTTCTGTTACACACACCAGGAATGCATGGGTCATCCCATATATTGATTTTATGTTCATCACCCACTCTCCAGATGCACCCATGTTTTAGAGTGTTCATCCCTGCCATAATACTTTGCCAAGTGAAGCCAAAGATGAGCACCATGAGGTTAGCCTATAAGGGACGGGTGATCGATCACTAATAGTACGTTTCTTTCTTTATCAAGTTTTCTTGCTTGAAGGTACAGATGAACTAAAAGGCCATATTGTTGAGTATTTCTCTAATCTCTTTTCTTTAGAAGTTCCACAGCCATATCCTATTGTGTTATCATGGGTGAAGTGGTGTGTGACACATAACATGAACAATGCTTTATTGGCTCCTTTCACCGTAGAAGATGTTAACACTACTAGAAAAACCCACGTAGTCTATAGGGGTTAACACATGAACAATGCTTTATTGGCACGCGCTGCTGCTAATTATTAATAGCACAGAGTACAAAATCCCGCGCTGCTACTACGTGGTCCCCACTGTGTTCACGGGACATGCCCTAGTAGTAGCGCGGGGTTCCGCACTGCTAGTAAGTTGATAGTAGTAGCGCGGGGTTCCGCACTGCTAGTAAGTTGATAGTAGTAGTGCGGCGTATGAACCTCGTGCTGCTACTAAGTGATCCCCATCGTGCCCCCCCCCCTCCCACGGGACAGGCCATAGTAGTAGTGCGGGGGTATACCTGTGTTGTTACTAAGTAAAGGGTTTTTTAATAGCCCAGAAATCCCCATCTCCTCCCCTGTATCCTTCCACTCTCCCGTCCCTCTCCCCCTCTCTCCCTAGGCTCTCCCATGACGCTCATGCCCATGAGCGCCTCCTCCATGGCACCCAAGGAGGCCACTGCCTCACACCGCCGGTTTTCAGGAGCTTGCCGGTCCTCTCCCGCGCCTCCATGACACCACGTCGGAGCACCTCGCCACCAGCGACCAGCCCCGCTACTCACTCCATCTCCTTCCTCTCTCCCTTGTTTCTCTTTTTCCATCTCTCCCTCTTGTTTGACTCACCCACCCATGGCCATGCCCGTGCAGGTCGTCGCCATGGACGACCAAGAGCTCTCTGCCTTGGCCGCGAAGAAGAGCCACATACCGCCATCGTGCTTTGCCCTAGATCCAGTCCCTCCCCAGCAGCCACCGCCAAATCTGGCCTGCGCTACCCGTCCGCGCCTCTGACGACCTATGTAGTCGCTGGATCGAACCGTCGCCGCCTCTAACATGCATGGGATCAAGAAAATCTATATACTGTGTAAATACGGAGAAGAATTTTTTTAAATTAAAATTAATGGTAGTAGCGTGGGCCCTAGACACGCGCTACAAATAATTAGCAGCAGCGCAGGGTGTCACCCGTGCTACTACTACCTAATTAGCTGTAGCGCGCTAGTAGTAGCGTGGACACCCGTGCTACTACTCGCAGTTTATCCCGCGGCACTACTAGGCTTTTCCCTATTAATGTAAGAAGATGTTACTTGACATTGGAGATCTCAAACCTCCTGACCTGGATGGGTTACACGCGGTTTTCTATAAAAGGTTTTGACCAATGCTATGGGATGATCTAATTGAGGAAGTCTGCGGTGAATACATGTAAGATTCTGGTTGGTTGGAACACTACTAGGGAAAACCTTATACACAAAACATTAGCAGTAGCAAGGGTCAAAAAAGCATGCTGGTGCTAAGTAGCAGTAGCGCGCCTGAGGAAACCGCGCTGAAGATAAAGTTCTAGCAGTAGCGCGTCTTGCTCTAAACACGTTACTCCTAAAATTTCCACGGCTTAGCCGATAGGCTACACATAGTAGTAGCGACCTATAACGAACCGCGCTACCGCTACTTTATTTGTAGCAGCGCGTTTTAATCTAAACTCGCTACTGCTAAAGGATATAAAATTAAATGGAAAGAAAATATAAAGGTAATTGAAAATGAAATAAATAGAATAAGGTGAAAGGAAAAAAATGTGAAGAAAACTAAATGAAAAATGGGAACAAAGAGAAAGGAGTAGCAGTAGCGTGTATCCCAGAACGCGTTGTAGCTAACGTAGCAGCAGCGCTCTTCCTGGAACTGATTTAACCACGGGGTTCGTACTTCCCCACGGCCACTTCCCCTAAATCCAACTCTCCACTCGCACCGCCGCCGTCGCCCGTCGGCCGCCGCGCGCTCTCCGCACACCCTCTACGCCGCCCTGACCCCAGATTCAACGCCGCCCCCGCCGCCGATCTCAATGCCGCCCCGGACGCCGCCCCGGACCCGACCTCGACGTCGCCATCCCGGCCCGAGCCCGACCCCGACCTCGGCGCCGCCTGCCCTCCCTCGTCGCAGGCACTGAGGTGAGCACGCCTCCTCCTCTCCCCTACCTCTGCTGGGGTTTCTTTATATTTTTAGTTGCACCAAATTAGTTAGGGTTCATGTAAGAGTGGAAACAAATCGGATGCGGATGCGGCTCAAATGAGTTAGGGTTCATGTAAGGGTGGAAACGAATCAAATTTCTAAGATGAATCATAAAACGAGTAAAATTTGACCACTTATTTCACTTTATAGTTGGATAATTGGAATATCCGCTACCACTTTCCACCCCTATAGGTTCATCAAATTAGATGGTAATTAGGGAAGTAGTTCCTAGGTACTAATTAGTTAGTAAGAACTAGGTACTAATTAGGTACTAGAATATTTTTATTTATAGTAAGTTTATTTTTAGTAAGAACTAGTTGAATTAATAGAACTAGTTAGTAAGAACTTGTTGCTATTTTTTAGTTAAAGCAATTTTTCCCGCCTCGACATGGACGATGCCTATCCCGCATCCTCGTCGTCGAGTCGGTGGAGGACGACACCTGCTTGACCAGATGGGCCATGTCCGGGACTGGGATCCGCCGGGGTGGTACTGGGAGGCGCTACCTGGGCGCAGGTTGGTGAGGAGCCAGCCTGTCATTGACCCGAACCTTCTTTGGTGGCGGTCGCGTGGGCGAGTGACGGTCCAGAGGCTCGAGGACTCCGCGGAGGTGGTGCGTCACCATGTCAGTGAGAAGGACGCGCACGTCTGTCGCTACTTGTTTGCGTTGGAGCACAGGTTCTCCAATACCTAGCAGGTTCTCCAGGGATCTCACTGGAGCTATGATCCCGTGATGGTTCCTTCTCTGTGGGTGTCCACCGCCCGCGCCGATGCCCGTTGTGTTCTAGGGTTTTAGTTGTATTAGTGATGTTATATGTATGACACTATTCGTGATGTATTGGTGATAATATTCGACGATGTACGGATGCATGAGATGATTTACTTTTGCTTATTGAATGCATGCTAATTTGAGTCCTATAAGATATTTTGAAATGTATATCTTGTGTTGCTCAATATCCAAGTGGTCGGTCATCTTTGCAGGTTACACCTCCTAGTGGCCTATGTTTTGCCAGAGTGTTGATTCATTTCCGTTCCGGCAAATTTCAGGCGCTCGATATGTCCTATTTTAGCAAAGGTCATGCCGGATTTTTCCGTGAATTTTGGCATGACTTGTGCCAGAATATGTAGGAAATATCGAGTGCCCCGGATTTGTGTGTTGAGTATCCTGGTAGTTGTCTTCGATCGATTTTCAATTAATGTTTTAACTATGAACATAGGAAATGTCTGACGACGAAAAGGATTTTGGTATTTGCAAATACTGCGAAGACGAGCGCGGCCTGTGCGACGGAATCATCCTAGATGATGATAGGTGCTTCAGCATCAAGCTGGACGAGAACTTTGAAGTGGATACAGTAAGTCACAGCGACAAGTCTTTTTTCGTAATTAAGCATGAAAATTGCTTCATTTGCTTCAACTTATAATTTAAGCATGACAAGTCTTTTTTTACTATTCTACTAGCGTATCCCCTGCCATGCAAGAGTTTGTGTATTGGATAAGATAGGTTTCAGTCGTACTATGGAGGAAAATAAATTTTACTTGAAGACCGAGCATGGTTATATTTTCAACGTAAAATTATACAATTCAGACGACTACACCTATTTTGGATGCAAAACATGGCGAGCACTATGCAAGACTTATGCATTTGAGCCTAATATGGTTATCACCTTTGATATTCGTCCGGAAGATGATATTGAAGGTAATACCGACATCTGGGTTGATGTGCAGACGCCTCCAGTTATACCATTATGTAAGTTTCTCAATCATATTTATGTCTTTGATATTGTTTATTCAAAAATAGTTGACAACTAATTTGTATTGTCAGCTTATTTCGGTGCAGGCAAACATGTCCAGCGCTTGATAGACAGGACCGTATACTGTGCCGGGGCTGAACTCAACTGCGAGGAGCTCAGTCATTATGTTTCATGGCTTGATCTTGATACTGCCAAGACAAATTTTCTTCCTGCATTTAGAAATGTTAGTACTGAAAACGTGCGACCAATAGTGTTCGTAATGAACTACGCTCACATCTATTTAGGAAGGATGGTAAGATTTTTACTATTTGTCCTCAGTGCATCTTTTCCGTACATTATTTTTGAAGCTAAAGTTCATTGCTAAGTATGTTACCATATGATGTTCTTCAACAGGGACTCCCGATGAATGTTGTGCCTTATGGGATCGAGACTAAAAGTACCATGAGTATTATCAGCTTACGGCCAAGATATCCTACAGATTACTTTAGTGCATTCAAGATTAGGGACGGATGCTTAATAGTGCAAGACTGGACCAAATATGTGATGGGGGAGCGCAGAGAAGTACTAGGGGCAGCAAACAGATGCGCTACCCACGATTAGGAGACAGGTTCATCTGCATGCTCCAACTTGATCAAGGAGGAGAGCTATACATGTTTTATGTTATTTTACCTAAGAGAGAGCAGCAGGAGTGATTAGCTAGCTAGAAATGAGTTTGAGGATGATGATGTGCTACACTATTACTATGATGATAAAATAGCTAGTGTTGATGGTAATGACTATGATGATTATTATTAGCTAGTGTTAGTGGTGATTAAATAAATACTGTTGGTGGTAATGACTATGATGGTGATTAAATAGCTTGTGCTGGCGGATTAGATTCAAGTGGAGGCAACATGTGGTGCACATCGAAAGTACTACTAGTCAAACTAGATCAAGTCTGGATTAGTAGTATACTTTTGACATGCACCACATATTGCCTCCACTTGAACCTAATCCACCTTCATTTGACACACTGTTATGGACATAATAATGTAAATCTCATAACTGGTATTGTACCAATATTTGTACGATGGCGCATAAATACACTAAAAATAAAAAAATAAAAAAAGAATACTAGTAGCGATGAAGAGAAAACACGCTGCTAGTAGTTACATTAGCAGTAGCGTGGGAGTGAGTCCTAGCAGTAGCGCGTGCGGGCACGCGTTACTGCTAAGCAATAGCTGTAGCGCCTTATTAGTAGCGCGTCTACCCGCGCTACAAATGAGCACAAAACCAACGCTACTGCTAGGGTTTTCCCTAGTAGTGGAATAATACGGCCATTGTTATGATCCTAAAGGTATATTGATCAGAGAAAGTTACTCAATTTAGATCGATTAGCTCATGCAATGTGGTTTATAAGGTAATCTCCAAATGCTAGCAACTTGTTTCAAAGTTTTTCTTCCTGTTAGTCCCACACAAAATGTGTTTGTCCCTGGACGCCTTATCATAGATAATGTGTTGGTTGCTTATGAGAGTTTCCAGACAATTAAAATAAAAGGATGGCAAGGTTGTTTGTGTGCGGTGAAACTGGACATGCATAAGGCTTATAACCGTGTTGAATGGGTTTTCCTCGAAGAGATCTTGCTGAAGTTGGGTTTTCATGAGGATTGGGGTCAACCTGGTGATGCAATGTGTGACTACGGACGAGTATTTTGTTCGCTTTAACTCTATTGAAACTGATACTTTCAAAACCACAAGAGGTTTACGTCAAGGAGATCCTCTATCACCATATTTGTTCCAATTATGTAGGAGGGTTTAACTGCATTACTTGCACATGAAGAGGAGGCTGAAAATCTACAGGGCGTAAAAGTGAGTTTGGATCTTGGACTTATATTGTGCTGCATCCGGACAATTGGTGACTTTGGATAAATCTAGTGTTTTCTTCGGTCCCAATACTGATGTTAATATGAAGGCCCAAATTTTGTGCTTTATTGAATATCATGACAGAAGCGCTCAATGATAAGTATTTGGGACTGCCGTCTAAAGTGGGGATGGATAAAACAAACTGTTTTCAGTACTTGATTGATCGTGTCATGCAGAGGGTGAATGGTTGGAAAGAAATCCTTCTCAGATCAGTTGCATAGGTTATACCATAATATATATGCAATCTTTAAAATTCCTAAACAAGTTTGTAAAGGAATATCTGACTAGATGTTGCACTATTGTTTGGGGGGGTGACAACCAAAAGAGAATGCATTGGTGGAAATTAGGTGCGCCGAAGTGCAAAGGAGGCATGGGGTTTTTAGAGACATCCATTGTTTTAATTTCTCTCTTTTAGGAAAATAAGCATGGGGGTTAAGAGATAATCCATATTCTTTGTGTGGTACTATTCTGAAGGCAATGTATCTCTACTCATAACGGAGCAGTTGGTAGTCTCGCTTCCAGGGATTTTTTTCGTCCCACCTCCCATGGCCTTTTTGGTACCTCCCCCCCACCTCACACTGAGCCGCCACGAACCGAAAAAACCTCGTACTGAGGCCCCCCACCCCCACGCACTCCAGGGCCTAACCTCCGATCGCACCCAAGACAAGCGAAGAAAATAAAATCTACGAAAATTAACCAACGAAAAAAAAACCTACGAAAATTAACCAGCGAAAAAAACTTCACAATTAAAACTTTCCTAACTTCTCAAAATTTCCTAACTAGACATGTTACAAACGGGTAAGAAACAATAGCACATTACCAATCAATAAAATTCAGTTTCATGACAATCAATTATAAATCCTAACTTTCCTAAGGCTGGTTGCAATGGGGAGTATCATATATTAGTATCATGCATATGATACTAGTGTATGATACTACCTCCCTAATGCATAGTATCATATATTAGTATCATGTAGTACTCTATTAATTGCCATGCATGACACAAAGTAGCATAGCATTTAATATGATACGGTATCATGATATGATACTACACCCTCTCTTTCTTCATTTAATGTTATGACACCTCATCAAAATTGCCTAGTTGGCATGCATGATACTACCTATGATACTACCATTACGACCAGCCTAATGCATTGATCTTTGCCTTTTGTTTCTAATTATTACGGGTCTCCCGCGCGCACGTACGTGGCTCTGTACAGCCCAGTAAAATCCTCGACGATCCTCGTAACAATTACGCCGCACAATTTCCGTCCTTAATTTCGTCCCCTTAATTTCTCGTTTCCTTCCTTGAGATGTGGTCCCTTCTCCCCTACTCCATCCCGTAACTCCCTCAGATTATATTTCCTTCTGCCACACCTCTGCTCTTCCTTCCCCCCTCCCGTTAACTCCCTCAGTTTGACCCTTTCAAAAAAAACTCCCTCAGTTCGACACTTGGTGATGGCACGTCCAACGTTGTGGTGGTGGTGACTGGTGACGGCTTCATGTCCATAGGGATCGGAGGTGGTGGCGTCCTGCAATCAAATCCCCTAGATCTCTCTTCCACTTGCCAATGGTATCGCTGGACACCGGCGACAGTCAGGTAGCGTCGGCGCCCATGGCCGCCGTCTCACAAGTCATCCTCGACATGGACAATCTCCTCCACAGTATCTGCGACCTATTTCTTCTTTCGCACATTATTTTGCTCTTTTTTTTTCTTGGCCATGGTCTGGGGCTGCGGAATACGCGGCAGGCAGCAGGATTGATATTCTGAATCTCAGGAACGGGCGAACACCGCTCGTCTTGGGAGGGAAGAGCGTGCACCTCCTCATGGAAATAAAGCTGGTGGGGGCTGCCGGGATGACGAGATCTCGCGAACACATGAACGCCGACTCAAAGGGCCACGACCTCGCCGGGCTGGGGGCTAGGGCTCGATGCCAATTCGCTCCACTTCCTGGTTCACCTCTTCGCCGACGGCCATGAGAACACATATGCGATCTGACAATTGGTGGCTTCTATATGATTCTATAGGTGTCAAACTACTCCAGGAGAGGCTCCACGATCATCCTGAGCAAGGTAGTTGACAATGCTTTCCAATGATAATTGGGTTGGGATTTTTGCTAAATGCTTACAGAGACTAGATGACCAGGTTTCGCGGCGAGCAAGCAGGGTCCTTGATGGGATTGCTGCAGAGAACATTGGCTTGCCGGCAGTTGCAGTGTTCTGTGCTCCTGTCATGTTGTGATTCACACGTCACGTTCTCTTATATGAACGAGCATTTGGCTCTCCCAAGTCCGAACTGATCAAAAGGTAAATAAGCTTTTTGCTAGCATCATGGTATATGATCCACTTTTTGGGCTAATCTCATTATGTTTTGTTGTCTCAGATTTGACATATAGGATGTGCGCATGGGGATTGTGGATGCTAGAATCAAGTATGAAGTGATATGAAGATGTGCTCATGTCTTGAAGGATGTCATGCAAAATGTCCTGCTTCTGTATCAGGAAACGGTGCACATCGCTGACAGCAGCTATATAAGAGCATTGATTTTCTTCTTCTTCCTCTTTGGAGGCTCGGTAGGAAGTTCGGATTTTTTATTGACCATTTTATATAAACATATAATTGTGTACTTCCATTATAGATTCATACAATCTATATGCAGGTGGCAATCTTTTTGAGCGATTTAATCCCTTGCTGAAGATTTCGACAAATCAATTGTTGCTTCATTTTAAGGTACCGGAGACAATGATGGGATAAGTTTGACTAGATTATTCAATTGAATGGAGAATTGATTCCGTTAAATTAGCAGCTTCACAATGTGAGCTGCTAAATAAATATATGTATGTTATTTTGATAGTTTTTCAGATTTTGAAAAGTTTGCTCTCTGTTAAATCCACTTACAATTATTATCAGGTAAGCGTAGTTTGTGACATGGATTATTTTGGTGCAAGTCATTTGACAGAAGTCTTCCTTGCAGCTGCATCACCAAGATTTTCAAACTTACAACAACGCTGCACTATTTTTGGAGTCATTCTTAACATGTAGTTTCCCGTGCTTCATGCAACATGTGATACTCGTAGAGGTAATAAACTAATAATTGGGTATAGTATAGAAAATCTTTTAATGAAGGCATAGTATATTATGTTGTAAGTGGAGCAGTACTGTAGCTAACAATTTTACCCTTTGTAACTTTTGTAGTCGATTAATTTTTACAACTCACTGACCTCTTCCTATATATAATGGTATGTAAGAGTAATATAGTCTCTAAACTCCAGAGCATTGAATTGTACAGATTTAATAGTACAATTTTACATGAAATGGCTTTTTAACTACCATATTCTACTCATAAAGTCATAATGGTGACTTAAAAAAATCTGAATAATCGTTTCTTCTGTTTTGGGTATGTAAGATGTGGACTAAAAGTGTTGCTCTTTGATAAAGATGTGGATGTTGCAATATCATCACTATTATGCTTGGTTTTGGAAGAGTGTATCCAACAGGATGCACCTGACTATGACCAATTGTGCTTGCACAACACCAGGGAATGATTTTTTGAGACATGCATAGTGGTTGGAGATGCATATAACTGCATGCCTTTCTACTTTGGGCTCGGGCTTGAGCCTCTGATCGTGTGAGGCGATGCATGACTCTATGTGATGGTTTCATCGTGTATGCTACATAGAAAATCAGGCTGTACTATATACAGGTTTGCATTCGAATTGTATACCCCTTTACAACTTTCATCTGCATGATTCAGAATATATGTTTTTCTACAATTTGTACTTTTTTATGGTAGAGTCTCCGACAATGCATCTTCTTTTGAAGTTACATTTGTGCGGCACCTAATTATAGATTATTTGCAGCTAATACTTGTTCTTGCCTTCTGATTGTTTATTCACACCATGTTTTAAGAGACATTATGCAACTCCATAGATGACAATAAGCTTGTCATGAATGGAAGTGGAGCTAAAGATGTATGAGAAGGAGAACTAATTAGAGAAGAAGTATATTTTTCAAGGAATTTGTTTTTTTAATCCCGTTTCTCCATTGATTCCGAGGCAGTTTTGAACTTGGAAGCTTGGTCTGGGTTATGGTGTTCGGCTTTTCAGTGGGTTTTGTCGATCAACCTGTGCTTGCTGGCCCATCCTTTTGGCATGACTCTATATATATATATATATATATATATATATATATATATATATATATATATATATATATATATATATAGGAAAATGCATCCTACTACGGGTGTAGTTACACCCATTTCTCATATACTACTATGTGGTAGTATATACTCTACTTTACTATTTTTACTAAGTTCATATACTATATCTAAGATACTATAAAGCGAGTTATGTGAAAAAATTGCATGTGAGCCCATGTTTTTATAATATTTGTCAAATACGTACATATTTGTACATAAAAATGAGTATGCTTAAAATATACTACATACTACCTAAAAAATAGTATATATACTACCTAAACATTTTTACATACTACATACTACACGTTCATACTCTCCGATATGATAGATACTACCTAGAACGTATGAAACAAAACTGGGAGTAACTACACTCGGTAGTAGGAAAAATTTGTCATATATATATATATATATATATATATATATATATATATATATATATATATATATATTATGATAACACCCTTAAGAGTCTTATTCTACTAACAATTTCTTATTCTGCTAACACCTCTCACCCACCCCGTAGCTACAAACTAACCATGCTAAAGAACTGATCGAACTGCGTGGGTCAGAAAAAAGTCCTCCACCTCCCACCTTATCTTGTGGTCGAGCTCCACCTCCCAATCCCCGCACGAACTCCACCTTCCTCCCCGCACCGTCGGGCCGCCCCCCTCCCGCGCCGCAGCACCGCCTCCTTTCTCCACTGTTTCTCTTCCCTCCCTGCACCTCCTCTTCCTCTCGGCCGGGGGGCACCGCGCCTCCTCTTCCTCCGAGCCGGCGCCGCTGCGCCTCCTCTTCCTCCCGAAATCGCCGCCACCCCCTGGATCCACTTCCTTCTTCCCCGCCCACCGGGCGCCCCATCCTCCCACCTTCCCCGCCGCGTGCTAGCCTTCCCTTCCCCTTCGCCAACCTCATCCGCTGGATCTAGCAGACCTCGTCCCCCTCCCTCTGGCGCTGCGGCGACACCTCCTCCGCTACTCCGATCGGATCCGCCAACGCCCCTGACTCCGCTGCATCGCCGGATTCTGATGCCGTCCTAGGCAGCAGCCACTTCTGCCTCCTTCCCTTCTTCATCCTTCGGCACAAGGTCAACCACGCCGGCCTCCTCACCTCCGAGCGGCCTCATCAAGTGACATCTTGCCCCATCCTCCCCCCCCCCCCACACGCCGGCCAGCAGCTGGATTTGTGTCGCCGTCCTTCCTTCATCCCGCGCCTCTGCATCCCCGCCAGGCCCTGCATCAGCTAGCCGTCGGATCCTCATCGCTGTCTGCGTCGGGCCCTGCATCAGCTAGGCGCCGGATCCACCTCGCCGCCCTCCACCGACCACCATCCACTGAATCTGGCGAGCTAGGGGAGATTACCAGCGACTCTTGCCTGCCTGTTCCTCCACCACCACCCGATGCGGTGCTGCGCCTTAGTCCCGATGCACCTACCTCCTCTTCTCTTGTGTGGATCCACTGGAAACACGACCAATCAAAGGTCAACCATCTCTTCCTCTTCTTTTGCAGTTCGCCAATCTGATGCGTGGTGTTTGATTTTTTTTTTCTAGGCTTGCAGTTCACCAATTTCCGCTAGGAGGACCACGATGACTCTTGATGCAGTCCTCAACCCTCACTGGTGGTCGCCGCCGCATGGGAGCCCACGCCACCACTGCCCCCTGACGCAGCACGACTTTCTTTGTTGTTCGTATGAATTATAGTGCAATTTGGTGCATGTGAAACATGCAGTGCAAAATGGTGAATTTTGTGTTTGAGGAGTTTATGTATAAAAATTACAGGGGCTAATTCGAATGCAGTTCGTGGGGAGACATGTGTTTAGAAAATGCAGTTTGGAGTATCTACACATGCAGTGCAGACATTGCTTTTTGTGTTTGCGGAATTTTTTATATAAAGATAACAGGGACTCATTTGATTGTAGCGAAACTTGGTGATGTTCAGACATGAGCATGCAGTTTGGACCATGTGGACATGCAGTGCAAAAATGGTGTTTTTCCATGTTTGATGATTTTGTGTATAGAAGTTATATGGACTCGTTTAAAAATTGTTTACAAAGGAAGTTCATTTCGAATTGTGTTGGGGCTCATTTCCTTTGACCATGTGGTTCGCTTCTTCGCATGTGTACAGCTCGCCAATGTGGAAACCCAAAACTCCAAACAGAAATCAGAAAAAAAAAGGAAATGCAGTGCAAAGATGTGTTATATGAAAAATGGTAGAGAAACGACAAAAAAAATAATGTTGTTCACTTGACCATTTGAAGCAGTGCGGTCAGCCGTCTGATATTGTTCATCTTGTAAGTGCAAAAGAAAAATTGTTACCGAAGCGACAAAAAATAGTAATGTGGTTCACTTTCTTCGTACTTTTGCTTTACACTTACGCTCAATATGAAGTCCGGTCCACTTACTCGTCTGAGAAAATTTACGTGTAAATAAAAGAAATCATGCAGTTTGATTGACAATCTAATGCAGTGTGGTTTTCAGTCTGAAGAAGTGTGTTTTTCTGTCTGATGCGGTACACACGACGATCTGGGTGTCATGAAAAACAGAGTGTCCACATTTTGTTAAAGTCAAAATTGCTCTTAAACTGTAAGGAATCAGAGAGAGTGTTCTACATGAAAAAGTTGCGCCTCATCGATATCTTCCCAACGGCGTATAACTTGAATCATTTCGACCAGCGGTTTGTAAAAATTTCACGAAAAACGACCGCTGCCTCTCGTCGTCGGCCGCACGATTTTCAAAATAAAATAAAAACCGTAAGGAATCTCAAAACTATTTCAACATATGGAAGTTGCGCCTCGTCCGTAGCTTTCCAACAGCATATCACACGCCTCGTTTCGACAAACGGTTCAAAAACTGGAGCAAAAACAGTACCGAAAATTTGAAAAACACAATTCCGTGATTTAGTAAATTTGAAACTGCTCTTAAACCGTAACGAATTAGAGAAAATTTATATATGAAAAAGATGTTCCTCGATGATATCTATCCAACGGCGTATTATTTCCTTCATTCCGACAAGCGGTTTAGAAAAAACGCGAAAAAACACTCGCTGCCACTCGTCATCCGCCGCACCATTTCCGAAACTGCTCTTAAACCGTGAAAAATCTCGAAAAGTGTTCAACATGGCGTAGTTGCGCCTAATCCATAGCTTTCCAACGGTATATCATACGCGTTGTTCCGAGAAGGTTAAAAAACTAGAGCGAAAACAGTACCGAAAAAACAACGCATGCAGTTTTTTCCGACAAGAAGTTAACTAGTGTGAGTACTGCAGCACACTTGGTTCAAAGAGTGACGTGCACTTGCATTAAGCGTGCAGTGCGGAAGTGTTATTAGAATAGTTATTCTGCTAATATATATGTTTGTAGGAGAGCAAGTGTCTGTGAGCGAATACAGGTAGTTGAATAAGGCGTTTGGCAGGCTGGAGGGTTCTTATTTTTTTATAGAGATCAAGAATATTGTTCATGTTAAATTTCAGAGGTGATGTAGGTTCCACCATCATGATGCTGATTTCCTTTTTGACCTGTTCGTCTGCTACAAGTACACTAATTGTTCAAGTTACATGCAAAATATAGTAGTGCCTCCATTCCAAATTATAAGATGTTTTGGTAGGCTAAAAAATTTTAGCCTGCCAAAACATCTTATAATTTGGAACAGAGGAAGTATTAGTGTAGTGATTGAGGTTGATGCTAAGGTCCAAGCGTCGTCCGATATGCGGGGGAGAGACTAGAGGAGTGGAGATAGTAAGATTAGTGACGGAGGTTGCGGGTGGTTGCTCAATGTAGACCTATGTTGCAGTAGAGGTGTGACAAAATTTTGTATGATCGATTTTTGGTCGCATGTTCGGTTTGGAGTAGGTTCTCCCTCTTGCGACCACAAATCAATTACAAGAGTAAATGTGGATCAATGGGTGGATGGGAGACGACACCACGCCCAACTTGCTTGTGTCGTCTGATGTAGACATTGCATGTGAGTGTCGCAGTTGAACACGTTCAGTTGTGCGGATGAAGAGATGCTAACTATCGAGGATAAATTAAGCTAGATGGATAATATATATATTTAGCTATATAAATGAAAAAAAAAACACCGCATAGATACTTAAATTACAATAGAAAGCTTATCGGTATGCGCATATATATATTTTCATCAATTCCGTGGCATAAAAAAAGCTAGGAAGGGGAGGCATCATAACAGATCCATTGGACATCGCCCCATTATAGAGCCTCCCACGAGAGAACGATAGGATCATGAAAATTTCCCAAGTATGTCATAGTTGCACGGGCATTCAGCAACAAAAAATTGTATTTGTTGCGATCAAAGATGGAGAGACAAACATTGACATTGCACTGCATGCATCTTCATTATTCGTAGATAAGAAATCAATATACCATCATCTCTTTGGGTAGGTGAGGACCATTTTGTTTTTAAAGCATACGACATGCCGACATCTCTCATGGTACATGAGGGCCATTTCATCGATTTGCTGAAGTTAAAAAGGTCTCAAACGATGGTAAAGTGAGATAAAGATGTTTCAAAGCGACAATAATACTAGAGTAAGGACGAATGAAGTGAATAGTTGTGAATGGGGAGGAGGGACGATAAGAGATATGCCGCTTTATCTTTTTGCAAGGAGAATATTGAGGTCATGTTGCAACATAATTTATGTGGAACCATGAGAAAATTTAGGCCTTGTTGCAACATATCATTAGCTTCTCTTCATTAGGTACTTAAATATGACATTGGGAATTTAATCCTGCTTTGCTTGGGAATCACAGTGGTCGATAAAGAGGTGGGATGCGGGAGGAGAAATTTTATTGCTTGCTATAATGTACTTGAGGCATTTTCCGCCTTCTGCCCGTAGCAACGCACGGGCATTGTCCTAGTTTTCCTAACGGAGATTTGCTCAATTTTGCTAAATAAAAAAACAAAGCTTCCTTGCTAGACAAGATCTTCAGGAGCTGCCTGTGTTTGTCCTTTCGCATTTTTTCTTCAGAAAGTAACACTGCCGATGCACTCCATTAAACTGAAACGTTGGACAAGTCGGCAGCACACAGATTCAGTACAAACTGAGGTAGATGGCCAGCCCACACAATCTGGTTGCCATCCCCTAACAGAGCGCCTAGCACATACATTTTCTTTTTACATTGTCATATGCAACACACGGCAGTTATTTAATTGCCATGTGCTTGCTTCAGCTTGTTGAAGCAGCGCCAAAGCTTCAGCATGTAGTGCGGAGCTGACTCCCTGAAGATGACCCGACGTCATCACAAAGAAAGCCCCCCCAATGCCGCGGTAAGGCCCGATCATTCCTCACAACAAAACCCCAGCCTCCTGAAAGAAAGGGAAGCTTCACGGAACGCCCACAGCAAGGAACTGATCTTTACACTTTCAGAGATTTGTATTGCAATCCGTACGTGTACAGAGCTGCAAGAGACCACCTCCTGTAAGCAACCTACAACCTGACACAACATGAGACACAAGCAAACGATACAACTGACAGGTGGGCTTGCCTTGGCATGCTTGCTTAAAAGGCACCAAGCAAATGAACCGCGAGAGTAACCCAACACTAATTATTAATCCAAGCAAGTCACCGTGTCCTCATACAGAACATAGACGATAGACAGGTAAGTTTGCAAAGGCCAGCACAGAGGGCCAAATTATGGGTATAGCACATGGCAGACCCCATTGAACAGCATAGAAATTGGAAGAACCTACAGCACCATAATGATTTTCTGCATCTCGGCCACCGGAATTCAATCCTAGATACCTGCAGAGCAGCCAATTTCATCAGTCAATGTTAAAGCTATGTATCACAATACATTCAGAGAAAAAACGTTAAAGTTATGTATCTCAATTTTTTGTACGACTCAAACAGTACACATTAACTTCACTGGTATTGTGGAAATCATGCCAAATGCTCCGAAACTGGACCGTCTCAGCGGTCAGCATCAGCAGACAAACCAACACTAGAAACAGAGAACCGCTACAGGAAAAGGGTTCATTTTTATCACCACACCTTCAACTCTTATTGTTAGCATATTCTCAAGTTTTTTGCTACATCTGTTATTCTGTTCTCAGTGAAGGCAAAAATCAAATAAAATCAGTGGTCCAAATAACTCCATTACAGGGAAATACTGGACATCCTAGCTTATCGAATCATTTGAAATATTCCTTGTTATCATGGGCATACAAGGGGCTCATGGGGCAACAAACCCAAACCATCTAGTTTATAGCTCATAGACATACTTTTCAGAAATGTACGAGCTAGCTAGTCGCTCACAAATAAAATTTAATTGAACTCATGTAGTAAAAGCCTCAACTGGGGGATTGTGCATTGTCTTATTAACAGACACAGTTCCCTCGGCCCAAAATAGATGCATTATTCTTTCTTGACAACAACAAAAGCAATGCTTTGACCACTAGTTTACTGGTAATATTAATATGTCAGTAAAAAATACAATTTGTGACAAAAGCAGTGTTTACAGTGAATCTGTTAGTCATTGCATTTCGATCATATGTTTATAAAGTCTTAAGCACCTAAAGTGATCAAAAGTGCAGAAAATAGACTGCCGGCAAAGCATTGATACATATAGCTTGGACCAGACAAATCATGTTAGTGGATCATGACAGATTACATATGCAAATTAGATAGACACTGAGAGATATGCTGAGAATAATATTTAGGCAAACTGCCTTTTACTAGAACAATCATCCGTAAAACTGCAATAAATTGAGCAAAAGGATAAATAGAAATACAAAAATTAATGAAAGCATACTCTTCGAGTGTTTCTGACGATCATCAGTTCACTAGGTACAATAATGACCCAAAATAAGGCAATGTGAAATGATATAGCTATCCCGTTTATATGAAGGAAGCATGAAGCAAATGGTCGTCATGAATACTCACGTAGAGGTAACACCATATAAATCGCATTAGGATTTGATAGACCCATAACCACGAAAAACTAATCAAAGGCATGTAGCAACTAGTAGAAGTAAAACAAACAAAAAATAAGTCCATGAAGAACACAAAAGAGGATGTACTGATTATGTTACCACTTAACATATTCACAGAGGGGAAGGGTAATGAGTTTTGACTCATCTGGGAGCTAGAGGGAGAAAAACCTGCATTATCAGAAGGAACTGGGGGAGTACTAAGGAGGAGGTAACTGAAAGCATGGCAATTCGATTGAACAGGAAGGCAACCGGAAGTATTCACATCCAGTAGAGAGGGGATAGAACATTAGCAAATAAAAGAGAAGTCAGGAATGCAAGGAGGTGACCGGGTGAACATGTAAGCAAAGAGTTGTGGATGACAATAAACAGATGAAGACAGTTTGCTAGCTCTGACTTGAACAACAAGAATTACAGAAGTGAAACTGAACAATAGACCAATTGCAGGCCATCGCCAGGCTGCAGAGAATATACAAGACTATATACCACTAACAGATTTTTTTTTTCTAACAAATCATAATCATTACATACAACGCCACCACACAAGAAATCAGAATAGAGATTCTCAAAAAAAAAAAGAATCAGAATAGAAATACAGGAAACAATCGCTATATGTTGAAGAGGTCAGCAAGCAGCGAAAGGAATAAGTGATATGACACTACTTAAACTTGTTAACTCAACAGGAAAGGATGAACCATATATGCCATGAACCAATTATCAAAAATTAACTTGGTTTTGTTACAACGAATATGTCAAGACATGCTTTACCTGCAGCGTAGACACTTCTGAATGGATGATAATGAGAAAGGGGGTAGGTTCCAGAAAGCTTCTTGAACTTCATTGACTCAAGATGGACCGTAAAGACGATGTGATCTGCCCACACGAATACCACATTATTTTCCTCCTCGAGCCCTGGTATCAACATGTTAGTCTCCTGAGATTTCAGAGAAAGTAGCTTGTCCAGTTCAATGGTTCTTCCAAGCCCCCATGAAGCAACACCATCACAATCAGTCTTCATCTTCCACAGTTGGATGCTGCAGTCTGTCTGGATGAGTAAACCAAGGCCTCCACCCTCTGCCCGCATAATCAAGAACATGTACTGGCCCTCTTCAAGGATATGCACCGGCACCCGTATCACAGCTAGGCTTTGCTTCTCCAAATCGAACTCGAGAATTCCATCCATATTCCCAGCAAGCTTCCAGTAAAGGGAACCCCCAACCAGCACAGCAGGCTTGTCAGTAGAAACCAAGGTGGGAGCATCACTCATTAGAACATCAGGTGGAAGCTGTGTTGAGACGAGATCACCCCATGCGCCGGTCTCTGACGAGTAAACGCAGGCAAGAGCTCGATGGTGTTGCTCGTGGTCGTCGTCGTTGTCTGCCACTGTCAACACCACTTGGAAGTGTTGGGCCTCATCTCCGGCAGCACGACCACGAAGCACCGCCCCGTTGATCGATGTCTTCTCTGCATGTACCGCAACCCCCGGGGGCACGACAAGGCGGTGCTGGTCGCCGGTGACGGGGTCCCACACCAGGATCTGGTTCTTAGGTTTGTTGGAGATGAGTACCAGGCCATGGCGGCATCCGAGGGGCATGAACCGGTCGCCGTCGCCGCGCTGCAAGGAGAAACGACCGGGGGAGACACGATCCGGGGCGTCGAGAGTGGGTACGAAGGGCAGGCCGTCATTCCTGCGGAAGAAACCGAGGAGGGGAGGGCTGCGGCGGTGGTGGATGCGGAAGCGGCGGGAGAATCCTGGGTCGGAGACGAGGAGGCGCCAGCGCTTGCAGACGGCGGAGGCGCGGGGCAGGGAGGACGGCTGCGGGGGCAGGCGGACGAGGATCTCGGGGAGCAGATCGTCGTCCTCCAGTGGCCACATCGCCGGCGAGGGGGGTTGGGGGTGGCGGCGGCGGCGGCGGCGGCTTCGCCCTCGCTGCTCGTACCGTCGTGCGGGATGTGGTGGGTGGAGTCGAAGCCCAAAATGAAATGTGGAAATGGATCGGCCCAAAGTTACACTGAAGATATCCTTTTTTATGTTTTTTTTTCTCGCAAGAGTGTGTATCATATCTCTCCTGTCTACACTATCTAAATCTGTTATCAAGTTCAAAAAAAATAAAATCTGTTATCATTTAAAAAGCAAACATGAATTCTAGTTAGCCACACCAAAAAATATACACATGATTACTAGAGACGTCTTATCAATCCAATTAAATCACATCCGATAATATCTGCCACACAAACTAATGCCTCAGATTAAATGTTGTATTGGCAGACCACTTCACGCACTCTCTTCGTCCTCAGTTAGCGGGTATTACTGTCCCATAATTTTCTCTCTATCCTCGCCATACCTTACTGATCCTCTTGTGTTGTCTGGACATGAGTGTGGACTACGGCCGTTGCCCGCCGCACCTCCTCTGTTGTCCCATGGGCACGAGCGCGGATCGCCACCACCGCTGCCGCTGGTCCTCTCGTTCCCCATGGGCACGGGTGTGGATTGTCGTTGTCGCCGTCCTCTTCTCTTCTGCTACCCCATGGACGAGAAGCACTTTCACAATCACGAAGATAAGAAACATTATCTCTAGATTAATAAATTCTCGATCAGTAGGCCTGCGTTGTTATCATGGTGATTGTTGTGTATTGGGTTGGAGGACCGGGAGCAACTTCTCTATGTTGGTACGTCGGCATGCTCTCTAGCCCGTGCATGCATTCATTTCCAGCAGCTCTTCCTTTTTCTTCTCCACGTGCTCTCGAAGTTCGTCGAGTCTCAGATTATCAAGATGGGAATTGCTCGCATCCAGAGCTGGATCTGAGCAAGAGCTAAAAATAGACGAGATTTGATGACCGGACGTCCGATGATCCGTCATGCGGAAGGAAACCTATGGAGGAGCAGCTCGTGATCCACCCGTACGATTAGCAAGATAGCCGGCGGCGATCGTCACAACCAGCCTTCCATGCTAGAGATCTAATCGCTGCCATTGTTGACCCGTGTCCCGTGCTTCTGGAGTAATAACTGTTAGAAATCTCATGTTCAAGATTAGTCTATATATACGTGTACTTCTACATCTGTGTCCCGGGCAATTCAAAAAAGCATATATATGCCAAGTTTCTGGCGACAACACGTATTGAACATTGAATATGGTCAAGTGTGTCAAAACCTAGCATCGGCTAATCTTCTATCTGTACCGGGGGAAACCCTTGGCAGAAGCGTCGTCATCGTCGCGATCCTTCTTGGAGGTGTTGATTGGTGCCGGCGCTTCGGAGTCTTGGAGCCTAGTGGATGAGACCGGTGGGCCTAGCGATCGCGAGGCTTCTTCGTTTTTGTTGATCCGCCGTTGTCGGCATTTGTTTCTTTTGCTCTTTCTCTGTTGTTTCTTTTGGGCGTGTCTGTGCTGCTTCCGCCCCAGCACCTATCCCTGTATGATTCGGTTGGTTGCTTTGTATACAAAGCGGGGGGAAACCCTTTTTCGGTATAGAATGCTGTGTCAGCTAGCATGTTCTCAAAATGTTGATTATAGACTTAATGATTCAGCCACCTGTTGGAATTATGCCCTAGAGGCAATAATAAAAGGATTATTATTATATTTTCTTGTTCATGATAATTATCTTTATTCATGCTATAACTGTATTATCCGGAAATCGTAATACACGTGTGAATACATAGACCATAATATGTCCCTAGTAAGCCTTTAGTTGACTAGCTCGTTGATCATCAGATAGTCATGGTTTCCTGGCTATGGACATTGGATGTCATTGATAACGAGATCACATCATTAGGAGAATAAAGTGATGGATAAGACCCAATCCTAAGCATAGCACAAGATCGTGTAGTTCGTTTGCTAGAGCTTTTTCAATGTCAAGTATCTCTTCCTTAGACCATGAGATCGTGTAACTCCCGAATACCGTAGGAGTGCTTTGGGTGTATCAAACGTCACAACGTAACTGGGTGACTATAAAGGTGCACTACAGGTATCTCCGAAAGTGTCTGTTGGGTTGACACGGATCGAGACTGGGATTTGTCACTCCGTATGACGGAGAGGTATCTCTGGGCCCACTCGGTAATGCACCATCATAATGAGCTCAAAGTGACCAAGTGGTTGGTCACGGGATCATGCATTACGGTACGAGTAAAGTGACTTGCCGGTAACGAGATTGAACGAGGTATTGGGATACCGACGATCGAGTCTCGGGCAAGTAACGTACCGATTGACAAAGGGAATTGTATACGGGGTTGTTGAATCCTCGACATCGTGGTTCATCCGATGAAATCATCGAGGAGCACGTGGGAGCCAACATGGGTATCCAGATCCCGCTGTTGGTTATTGCCCGAGAGCCGTCTCGGTCATGTCTACGTGTCTCCCGAACCCGTAGGGTCTACACACTTAAGGTTCGGTGACGCTAGGGTTATTAGGAAGACTTGTATGTGATTACCGAATGTTGTTCGGAGTCCCGGATGAGATCCTGGACGTCACGAGTAGTTCCGGAATGGTCCGGAGGTGAAGTTTTATATATGGGAAGTTGTCATGCGCACACCGGAAAGTTTCGGGGGTATATCGGTATTGTACCGGGGTCACCGAAGAGGTTCCGGGGGTCCACCGGGAGGGGCCACCCCTCTCGGAGGGCCACATGGGCCGCAAGGGGCAGGGAACCAGTCCCTGAAGGGCTGGGCGCGGTCCCCACCTTGGGCCCATGCGCCTAGGGTTGGGGGGAAACCCTAAGGGGGGCGCCCCCTTTGCTCGGGGGGCCCCCTCCCTGGCCGCCGCCCCCCTCTAGATCCCATCTAGAGGGGTCGGCCCCCCTTGCTCCTTCCCCTATAAATAGAGGGGTGAGGGGAGGGCTGCTGGACACAACAACCCAAGGCGCAGCCCCTCCCCTCCCCAACACCTCTCCTCCTCCATTACGTGCTTGGCGAAGCCCTGTCGGAGTACTGCTGCACCAACATCACCACGTCGTCGTGCTGCCGTCGGAGCAATCTTCCTCAACCTCTCCTTCCTCCTTGCTGGATCAAGACGGAGGAGACGTCGTCCGTCCCGTATGTGTGTTGAACGCGGAGGTGCTGTCCGTTTAGCACTTGGTCATCGGTGATCTGAATCACGGCGAGTACGACTCCATCATCACCCTTTCCTTGAACGCTTCCGCACGCGATCTACAAGTGGTATGTAGATGCAAACTCACTCCCTTGAGTCGTTGCTTAGATGAACTCATAGATGGATCTTGGAGAAACCGTAGGAAAAATTTTAATTTTCTGCAACGTTCCCCAACAGTGGCATCATGAGCTAGGTCTATGCGTAGTTCTCTATTGCACGAGTAGAACACAATTTTGTTGTGGGCGTGGATCTTGTCAAGTTGCTTGCCACTACTAGTCTTTTCTTGCTTCAGCGGTATTGTGGGATGAAGCGGCCCGGACCAACCTTACACGTACGCTTACGTGAGACCGGTTCCACCGACAGACATGCACTAGTTGCATAAGGTGGCTGGCGGGTGTCTCTCTCTCCCACTTTAGTTGGAGCGGATTCGATGAAAAGGGTCCTTATGAAGGGTAAATAGAAGTTGACAAAATCATGCTGTGGTTATTCGTAGGTAAGAAAACGTTCTTGCTAGAACCCAATTGCAGCCACGTAAAAGATGCAACAACAATTAGAGGACGTCTAACTTGTTTTTGCAGCAATTGTCATGTGATGTGATATGGCCAGAAGTTGTGATGAATGATGAATGATATATTTTGATGTATGAGATCATGTTCTTGTAATAGGAATCACGACTTGCATGTCGATGAGTATGACAACCGGCAGGAGCCATAGGAGTTGTCTTTATTTTTGTATGACCTGCGTGTCATTGAAGAACGCCATGTAAATTATTTTACTTTATTGCTAAACGCGTTAGCCATAGAAGTAGAAGTAGTCGTTGGCGTGACAACTTCATGAAGACACGATTATGGAGATCATGGTGTCATGCCGGTGACAAGATGATCATGGCCCCGAAGATGGAGATCAATGGAGCTATATGATATTGGCCATATCATGTCACTACTATATAATTGCATGTGATGTTTATTATGTTTATGCATCTTGTTTACTTAGAACGACGGTAGTAAATAAGATGATCCCTTACAAAAATTTCAAGAAGTGTTCTCCCCTAACTGTGCACCGTTGCTAAAGTTCATCGTTTCGAAGCACCACGTGATGATCGGGTGTGATAGATCCTTACGTTCACATACAACGGGTGTAAGACAGTTTTACACATGCAAAACACTTAGGGTTAACTTGACGAGCCTAGCATGTACAGACATGGCCTTGGAACACGGAGACCGAAAGGTCGAACACGAGTCGTATGGAAGATACGATCAACATGAAGATGTTCACCGACGATGACTAGTCCGTCTCACGTGATGATCGGACACGGCCTAGTCGACTCGGATCGTGTAACACTTAGATGACTAGAGGGATGTCTAATCTGAGTGGGTGTTCATTGTAATAATTGGATTAGATGAACTTAATTATCATGAACTTAGTCTAAAACCTTTGCAAACATGTCTTGTAGATCAAATGGCCAACGCTCATGTCAACATGAACTTCAACGCATTCCTAGAGAAAACCAAGCTGAAAGATGATGGCAGCAACTATACGGACTGGGTCCGGAACCTGAGGATCATCCTCATAGCTGCCAGAAAACAATATGTCCTAGAAGGACCGCTAGGTGACGTTCCCGTCCCAGAGAACCAAGACGTTATGAATGCTTGACAGTCTCGCGCTGATGATTACTCCCTCGTTCAGTGCGGCATGCTTTACAGCTTAGAACCGGGGCTCCAAAAGCGTTTTGAGCAACACGGAGCATATGAGATGTTCGAAGAGCTGAAACTAGTTTTCCAAGCTCATGCCCGGGTCGAGAGATATGAAGTCTCCGACAAGTTCTATAGTTGTAAGATGGAGGAAAATGGTTACGTCGGTGAGCACATACTCAAAATGTGCAGGTTGCACAACCGCTTGACCCAGTGAACATTAACCTCCCCGATGAGGCGGTCATTGACAGAATCCTTGATCGCTCCCACCAAGCTACAAGAGCTTTGTGATGAACTACAATATGCAGGGGATGGTGAAGACCATTCTGAAGTATTTTCAATCTGAAGTCGCGAGAGGTTGAGATCAAGAAAGAACATCAAGTGTTGATGGTCAATAAGACCACTAAGTTCAAGAAGGGCAAGGGCAAGAAGAACTTCAAGAAGGACGGCAAGGATGTTGCCGCGCCCGGTAAGCCAGTTACCTGGAAGAAGTCAAAGAATGGACCCAAGCCTGAAACTGAGTGCTTTTATTGCAAGGGGAAGGGTCACTGGAAGCGGAACTGCCCCAAATACTTAGCGGATAAGAAGGCCGGCAACTCCAAAGGTATATTTGATATACATGTAATTGATGTGTACCTTACCAGTACTCGTAGTAACTCCTGGGTATTTGATACCGGTGCCGTTGCTCATATTTGTAACTCACAGCAGGAGCTGCGGAATAAACGGAGTCTGGCGAAGGACGAGGTGACGATGTCCGTCGGGAATGGTTCCAGGGTCGATGTGATCGCCGTCGGCACGCTACCTCTACATTTACCTACGGGATTAGTTATAAACCTTAATAATTGTTATTTAGTGCCAAGTTTGAGCATGAACATTGTATCAGGATCTCGTTTAATACGAGATGGCTACTCATTTAAATCCGAGAATAATGGTTGTTCTATTTATATGAGAGATCTGTTTTATGGTCATGCTCCGATGGTCAATGGTTTGTTCTTAATGAATCTCGAGCGTAATATTACACATATTCATAGTGTGAATACCAAAAGATGTAAAGTTGATAACGATAGTCCCACATACTTGTGGCACTGCCGCCTTGGTCACATTGGTGTCAAGCGCATGAAGAAGCTCCATGCTGATGGACTTTTAGAGTCTCTCGATTATGAATCATTTGACACATGCGAACCATGCCTCATGGGCAAAATGACCAAGACTCCGTTCTTCGGAATAATGGAGCGAGCAACCAACTTGTTGGAAATCATACATACCGATGTGTGCGGTCCGATGAGCGTTGAGGCTCGCGGAGGATATTGTTATGTTCTCACTCTCACTGATGACTTGAGTAGATATGGGTATGTCTACTTGATGAAACACAAGTCTGAGACCTTTGAAAAGTTCAAGGAATTTCAGAATGAGGTAGAGAATCAACGTGACCGAAAGATAAAGTTCCTACAATCAGATCGTGGAGGAGAATATTTAAGTCACAAATTTGGTACACACTTAAGAAATGTGGAATCGTTTCACAACTCACGCTGCCTGGAACACCTCAGCGTAATGGTGTGTCCGAACGTCGTAATCGCACTCTATTGGATATGGTGCGGTCTATGATGTCTCTTACCGATTTACCGCTATCATTTTGGGGATATGCTCTAGAGACAGCTACATTCACTTTAAATAGGGCACCGTCTAAATCCGTTGAGACGACACCGTATGAATTATGGTTTGGGAAGAAATCTAAGCTGTCGTTTCTAAAAGTTTGGGGATGCGATGCTTATGTCAAGAAACTTCAACCTGAAAAGCTCGAACCCAAGTCGGAAAAATGCGTCTTCATAGGATACCCTAAGGAAACCATTGGGTATACCTTCTACTTAAGATCCGAGGGCAAGATCTTTGTTGCCAAGAACGGATCCTTTACGGAAAAGAGTTTCTCTCGAAAGAAGTAAGTGGGAGGAAAGTAGAACTCGATGAAGTACTACCTCTCGAGCGGGAAAGTAGTGCAGCTCGGAAAATGTTCTGTGATGCCTACACCACCTGAAGAGGAAAATAATGATGATGATCAAGGTACTTCAGATCAAGTTGCTACTGAACTTCGTAGGTCCACAAGGACACGTTCCGCACCAGAGTGGTACGGCAACCCTATCCTGGAAATCATGTTGTTAGACAACGGTGAACCTTCGAACTATGAAGAAGCGATGGCGGGCCCAGATTCTAACAAATGGCTTGAACCCATGAAATCTGAGATAGAATCCATGTATGAAAACAAAGTATGGACTTTGACAGACTTGCCCGATGATCGGCGAGCGATAGAAAACAAATGGATCTTTAAGAAGAAGACGGACGCGGATGGAAATGTTACCATCTATAAAGCTCGACTTGTCGCTAAGGGTTATCGACAAGTTCAAGGGATTGACTACGACGAGACATTCTCTCCCGTAGCGAAGCTGAAGTCCGTCTGAATCATGTTAGCAATTGCCGCATACTATGATTATGAGATATGGCAGATGGACGTCAAAATGGCATTCCTTAACGGACATCTTAAGGAAGAACTGTATATGATGCAGCCGGAAGGTTTTGTCGATCCTAAGAACGCTAACAAAGTATGCAAGCTCCAGCGATCCATTTATGAGCTGGTGCAAGCATCTCGGAGTTGGAACATTCGCTTTGATGAGATGATCAAAGCGTTTGGGTTATATGAGACTTATGGAGAAGCTGCGTTTACAAGAAAGTGAGTGGGAGCTCAGTAGCATTTCTCATATTATATGTAGATGACATACTCTTGATGGGAAATGATATAGAACTTTTGGACAGCATTAAGGCCTACTTGAATAAGTGTTTTTCAGTGAAGGACCTTGGAGAAGCTGCTTATATATTAGGCATCAAGATCTATAGAGATAGATCGAGACGCCTCATAGGTCTTTCACAAAGCACATACCTTGATAAGATTTTGAAGAAGTTCAAAATGGATTAGTCCAAGAAGGGGTTCTTGCCTGTGTTGCAAGGTGTGAGATTGAGCTCGGCTCAGTCCCCGACCACGGCAAAAGATAAAGAAGAGATGAGTGTCATCCCCTATGCTTCAGCCATAGGATCTATTATGTATGCCATCTTGTGTACGGACTGATGTAAACCTTGCCGTAAGTTTGGTAGGAAGGTACCATAGTAATCCCGGCAAGGAACACTGGACAGCGGTCAAGAATATCCTGAAGTACCTGAAAAGGACAAAGGACATGTTTCTCGTTTATGGAGATGACGAAGAGCTCGTCGTAAAGGGTTACGTCGACGCTAGCTTCGACACAAATCTGGATGACTCTAAGTCACAAACCGGATACGTGTATATGTTGAATGGTGGAGCGATGGTAGTGCATTTGCAAGCGAGCGTCGTGGCAGGATCTACATGTGAAGCGGAGTACATGGCAGCCTCGGAGGCAACGCATGAAGCAATTTGGGTGAAGGAGTTCATCACCGACCTAGGAGTCATACCCAATGCGTCGGGGCCGATCAAACTCTCCTGTGACAACACTGGAGCTATTGCCCTTGCCAAGGAGCCCAGGGTTCACAAGAAGACCAGGCACATCAAGCGTCGCTTCAACTCCATCCGTGAAAATGTTCAAGATGGAGACATAGAAATTTGCAAAGTACATACGGATCTGAATGTCGCAGATCCGTTGACTAAACCTCTCTCGCGAGCAAAACATGATCAACACCAGAACTCTATGGGTGTGCGATTCATCACAATGTAACTAGATTATTGACTCTAGCGCAAGTGGGAGACTGTTGGAAATATGCCCTAGAGGCAATAATAAAAGGATTATTATTATATTTCCTTGTTCATGATAATTGTCTTTATTCATGCTATAACTGTACTATCCGGAAATCGTAATACATGTGTGAATACATAGACCATAATATGTCCCTAGTAAGCCTCTAGTTGACTAGCTAGTTGATCATCAGATAGTCATGGTTTCCTGGCTATGGACATTGGATGTCATTGATAACGAGATCACATCATTAGGAGAATGATGTGATGGACAAGACCCAATCCTAAGCATAGCACAAGATCGTGTAGTTCGTTTGCTAGAGCTTTTTCAGTGTCAAGTATCTCTTCCTTAGACCATGAGATCGTGTAACTCCTGAATACCGTAGGAGTGCTTTGGGTGTATCAAACGTCACAACGTAACTGGGTGACTATAAAGGTGCACTACATGTATCTCCGAAAGTGTCTGTTGGGTTGACACGGATCGAGACTGGGATTTGTCACTCCGTATGACGGAGAGGTATCTCTGGGCCCACTCGGTAATGCATCATCATAATGAGCTCAAAGTGACCAAGTGGTTGGTCACGGATCATGCATTACTGATGCGAGTAAAGTGACTTGCGATAACGAGATTGAACGAGGTATTGGGATACCGACGATCGAGTCTCGGGCAAGTAACGTACTGATTGACAAAGGGAATTGTATACGGGGTTGATTGAATCCTCGATATCGTGGTTCATCCGATGAAATCATCGAGGAGCACGTGGGAGCCAACATGGGTATCCAGATCCCGCTGTTGGTTATTGCCCGAGAGCTGTCTCGGTCATGTCTACGTGTCTCCCGAACCCGTAGGGTCTACACACTTAAGGTTCGGTGACGCTAGGGTTATTAGGAAGACTTGTATGTGATTACGAATGTTGTTTGAGTCCGGATGAGATCCCGGACGTCACGAGGAGTTCGGAATGGTCCGGAGGTGAAGTTTTATATATGGGAAGTTGTCATGCGGACACCAGAAAGTTTCGGGGGTATATCGGTATTGTACCGGGGCCACCGGAGAGGTTCCGAGGGTCCAACCGGAGGGGCCACCCCTCTCGGAGGGCCACATGGGCCGCAAGGGGCAGGGAACCAGCCCGTGAAGGGCTGGGCGCGGCCCCCACCTTGGGCCCATGCGCCTAGGGTTGGGGGGAAACCCTAAGGGGGGCGCCCCCTTTGCTCGGGGGGCAAGTCCCCCCTCCCTGGCCGCCGCCCCCCTCTAGATCCCATCTAGAGGGGTCGGCCCCCCTTGCCCCTTCCCCTATAAATAGAGGGGTGAGGGGAGGGCTGCTGGACACAACAACCCAAGGCGCAGCCCCTCCCCTCCCCAACACCTCTCCTCCTCCATTACGTGCTTTGCGAAGCCCTGTCGGAGTACTGCTGCACCAACATCACCACGCCGTCGTGATGCCGTTGGAGCAATCTTCCTCAACCTCTCTTTCCTCCTTGCTGGATCAAGACGGAGGAGACGTCGTCCGTCCTGTACGTGTGTTGAACGCGGAGGTGCTGTCCGTTCAGCACTTGGTCATCGGTGATCTGAATCACGGCGAGTACGACTCCATCATCACCCTTCCCTTGAACGCTTCCGCACGCGATCTACAAGTGGTATGTAGATGCAAACTCACTCCCTTGACTCGTTGCTTAGATGAACTCATAGATGGATCTTGGTGAAAACGTAGGAAATTTTTAATTTTCTGCAACGTTCCCCAACACCACCTTCATGTTCTTTTTCCTTGTCTAACTTTGTTTCTATAGATAGAATCCTCTGAGAATGGCGTTTTCCTTCCGGGAACGTGCGCTCCCGCATGAATAGTAAACCAAAAAATAGAGTAAAAATGTTTTTCAAAAATTCAAAAATTTTTGATAGATGTTTGTGTTATTGTCGCAGGCATCCTTGAAAACTTTCATGCGAAACAAATTTAGAGTGACATTTTAGGGTAATATTTGGTGTGTTTTTTGCACATGCCGAAATGTTTAATCTTTTTTGCCTAAAAATTTGTATGTAGCATTTCGATGTTACAAAGAAAACATAAATTTTTTGTTGGATTTTTTTTGACATTTTTAAAAATATTTTCACGTGCAAGAGTGCGCGCCCGGGAGCATCAACGAATTTCCGGAATCCTCAGCTCTAAGATTTCTCTCACGTATTCTTCTATTTTCCACCGTGCGATGGGGATCCAACGACTTTCGAAAAAGAACAGCTTGCCGCAACTAAACCACACCGGCCAAGGCGCTCTACGGCGGCGGCGGCGTGCGCCGCCGCATTCCGCCCCAATCCGGCGGGGTCCGCCCGCCTGCTCCGTCGACCTCCTCTTCAAGCACCCGGACCTCCTCCCGCCGGCATCCCCCGTGAGAACGGTCTCCCCCGCCGCCTGCCTACAACGCCGATGCGTTTCTCCATGCTCGCGCAGATGGGTGGGCCGAAGTGGCCCCAGCCACGGCCGACGGTCTCGGCGGACTCCCTCCCCTCCCTGCCCCGCGGACAGGAACCCGCCGAGTTCGTCTTCGTCGTTCGGTCTATTATTCCCCTTCTTCCAATTCCGTCCAATTGGATCTCTGCGGTCATACTCAGGTTGCTGAACTTCATTTTGTTACATCGTTCTACTTCTAGATTGTGTCTATTAGATCACTAATGGTTCTTCAACCAGCATCCTAACACATTTCTTTTGTTCATCCGGACATCCATGCAGGGACATGAACTCATGGACATGGCATCATCCTTATTAGACATATGGCCCAACTGAAGTATGTTTCTATATTTTGTTATTCTATTTTGTTATTCTATTTCTTTCTGATCTTATTTTGTTTTTATAACCCAAATGTATGTTAGGGACCTAGAATACATCATGTCCTGGAATATAACGGCAAAAGTAAAAGAATCTAGCAAGTAATGTATGTATTCTCATGAAAAAATGGAATATAACAGCGGCCAGGCAAGTACAGAGACCCCGACGGAGTCAAGATGGCATTTCCTTTTACTGGAACATCCAACCAAGTGAGTGAGCCCACCCCACACGACCGAGTAAATCAGTGAACTTCCCTGAAAAAGGAAAAGTAAATCACTTGACGTAATAGCACAGTTTCAATACCAAACCCGATCACATTCTCACGCCCAATCGTCCACTGATCTTCTTTGAGTGATTTTGGAAACTTCTATGAAAGCTCGCACAAGTTCAAATGGCTAGCACTGAATGTGTCCCCAATTTTGTACCATGATACATTTATTCTTGCTAAATTATGGTGTCTATGTAATACCCAAGGGTCCAAGAGAGTCTCACACCGAAATGCCACATACAACTAAAGGGGGAGAAGGTTAAATGAACAATGAAAGTGCCAAAGCATAAAATTCGCCGTGTTTTCGTTCACCTCATAAGGTAAAAACTGCTTGGATTTATGGCCATTCTTTCATCCTTCTCTGTGCACTCAGAGCTTTGTTCTATTTCAATCAGACTGAGAAAGCTATCTGTCTCAGTATCACGCTGTATCCAAGGATGCCTTGAAAGCTTCCTTAATCTGCTAAGCTCCTCAGACACCTCTTTCATCGAGGGCCTATTGTCACTGCACATTTCCAAGCATTGCCTAGCTAGATCTGCTACCCCTACAATCAACTCCGTGTTCTCATGACCTTTTATTTGATTGTCGAGCATATTATCAAGATTGTTCCCTTTCATAGCCAGCAGGAAACTCGACGACAGGCTCCGGCATACCTCAGGACCTTCAAGTTTCAGTGGCTCCTCCCCTGTTAGGATCTCTAGAAGAACAACACCGAAGCTATAAACATCGCTTTTGTCTGTCAAGCAACATGTCTGCATATATTCGGGGTCCAGATAACCACATGTCCCTTGAACCATTGTGACGAACTGGGCTTTGTCAGTTGGTGCTATTATAGATGCCCCAAAATCTGACACCTTTGCCATGTAATTCTCATCAAGAAGGATGTTAGAGGTTTTCACATCACCATGTAGAATTGGTGGGTTTGCGTAGGAATGTAAAAATGCAAGCCCCTCAGCTGCCTCATTGACGATCCTTAGAAGAGAACTGAAAGGAAGATGCTCTTTATGGTTCTTGCCGTGAATAAGATCAAACAATGTTCCTTTTGGGATGAACTCATATACTAGCATGGGGACTTCCACCTCAAGGCAACATCCCAATAGCTTGACAATGTTTTTGTGATTGATCTGGGAAAGAATCAACATTTCTTTGCCAAATTCCTTCTTCTGCCTATCATCAACCAATGCACACCTTTTAATTGCCACTTCAGTGATATCCTTAATTATTCCCTTGTACACAGTGCCATTGCCTCCATGTCCAAGAATCTGGCTTTCGTCAAATTTATTTGTTGCTTGTTTCAGTTCTGCTTCAGTAAACACTGTAAATGAAAGTCCCTGATCTGATTTCATCTTCTCAAACAATAGCATCCCTCCATGCTGCTGAAAATACTGTTTTTTGACATTTGCAAGCTTTCTTCTCTCAAATATTACACGTATGCAGAAGATGATAATCACCAGGACGACAACACCGATGCTAATGCCTGTAGAAATCAACATGAAAGGTGTTTCTGTTGGTCAAATTGATCCCACAATGTATATACTGAAAGCATGGTAAAACAAATGCTGTGGTAAAGTGGACTAAAGGGTCGTGATGCAATATAATTATACCTTCTAAAAAAATTCACAGACGCTTGTTTCTGGACTTACTTTTTGAGTTTCTATCAATTTTCCTCATTTCATTTTTTTATTTTAAAGCTTTCTCGGATAGACTTGTTGCATGCCCAACACAAGGAGACACATCACTATGTGCTTGCCTGGGTAGTGGTAGTTCTACTATTTGGGCCCTCTTTTGCTAAATGCAATTAATATCTTTACGTACTGTTGGCCATTGTTTTCTATACAAGAAAGGAAATGCTAAAAACATCTAGTGGTTTACCTATGATTAGGGTGATGTCTGGGTTACAAGATTTTGTTTCCATTACAAACTTTCTGCCTGGAGAACATGAACAATAATACCCTCCTATAGTGTTGTGGCATGTTGCAGACTTCGGGCATATACTTGAATTCTTCTCACATTCATTGACATCTGCAACAACAAAGAACCAAATTATTTGGGGTCAAGTGTGATTTATTGAATAGTAATGCATGAAAAAATCGGCATATGTGTATTGACAAATACAAATTCAAATGGCATAATGAGTGTACCGTTTGGCATTTCCCCCCCAAAGTAAAGATAAATTACATTGTAGAGAGAAAAAATGAGGTAAATGTCCTAACTAGATCTAAATTATGAATGAAAAAAAGGCAAAAGAGATTGTAAAACTCAAGTATTTCCAGGCATCAAAATCGGGATAGACAGCAAGTAATGATACTTCCCTTAACTATTACTCCTCATAAAACGACTGCACATGATATAAAGATGCACAGGGATCAAAGAAATGAACTTGCCTCTGCATCCGTCAAAGAGGTAAGGGTTCCCTTCATATCCGTCGGTGCAGTTGCATAGATACCCTTGGCCGTTAGTCGAGTTCACACACATGCTGTTCCTGCTATGGCACGCGTAAGAAGGCATGTCTTGGGCCACTTCACAAGTTTCATTTCCGACCACCCAGTCCAGCACCAGCGGCTTCCGCCCATCGTCAGTATCATTGAACCTTGTAGTGGTTATGAAGTCCGAGCTGAAACTAAATGTCTCTGTCTCCACCATGGCAGCGTAGCCACATGGGTTGAAAAGCGTACTATTGGAATTATGGTAAACGTCATAAAAACTGAAGCTATAGCCCTTTAGACCCTTTGGTATATCGTTTTGGCAGCAGCCTGCGCCAACACAAGAACCATTTGTCAGTGCTGCCGGGCTCTCACACACCGCTGCGCATGCTGTCGTGTACTTTGCAGTGCTTCCCAAGTTGTTGATGTATGCGAGCGTGTTGCAGCCAATAACTATGAGCTTGTTGTGCACATAGGAGAAGCGGTACGGGCTTTGCGAGAAGTCGAGGGACCAAGCGTTCTGTACCATTGATCTTGAACTTGTATTGTAGCAGTATGTCGAGACGTCGGAGAAAACTCGGACTTGACCGCGGGGCACTGAGATGCTCAGAACCTCCACCGACTCAACAAACATGAACGGCTTGTCGGTGCCATCGGCAGTCCTCCGGCAAATGATCTCGAAACCTTTAATAGCACAACCAATACTAATACCAAACGGATAAGGGATGTCGACATCACCACATCGTGTTTTGCATCCGGGGCCTGGCTGCGCTGATGTAGAGGCTAGGTGCAACATGACTGCAACAACTACCAGTAGCACGAAAGCCATGTTACTTGTCTGAAACTGGAGTTGCCCAGAAGATTCTGCTGCACAACACTACAGGAAAAGAGGGAAAAAATAGTGAGCAAACTAATGGCCATTCAATTCAACTCTAAAAGTTGTAGGCGACACTTCCTGTGTACTTTTCGTTTCTATGTTGTCGAAATATACCTGAAAATTCTAGCATGGCTGAAGAATTTTAACAATGCTTTGTAAATGTCAAGCTGCTATAATCTTGTAGATGAAATGCTGTGAAAATTCTGTTGAGCTTGCAATCTTAATATATAAATGACAGAAAAAATATATTAATACTAGAAGGCATTTTCATCTTTTGTCTGACTGTCTGCATGTCTAGATTCGAATTATGCAAGAAATTGTTTCTCGCCTTTGGATTTCTGGCACTGAATTCACATGCATGCCTTGTGCAAATATGAAGACCGTGTTTCCGGCTTGTAAGTTTTTGGTTGTTTGCAAAGTTAAACAGTCTAATTTTTACTTCTTAGATACAGATAATCCTTGGCCGGAAGATTTTTTGCTGTCCAGGCCATCTTGAAGACGTTTGGTGATGCATCCAGGCTGAGAACTAACATTGCGAAGAGTGTGGCTTATCCTACTTCCTGTGATGGTATCGATTTATCTCGTATGCTGTGTGATTTTGGTGGAGTGCAAGCTTATTGGCCATGGGTATCTAGGTTTGCCTGTAGGGTTCAGAAAGCCGAGCTACAGCCGGTTGTGCTTGACTAGGCTACCAGCAAGCTCTCGCCATGGAAAGAGCGACGTCTCAACAGGACTGGAAGACTGGTGATTATTAACTGGGCTGTGACTGCAACTTGCTACCTACTTCCTGACCATTTGTGAATTGGAAGCGAGTGTGCGCGCCAAAGATGTTCAGTCGAGCCCTTGGCAGCTTGGCCATTCTCAGGAAGGAGCATTGGTCGGAAGGGGACGCTCCTTGTTTTTTGGTGCCCTGGAAATCTTGAGGCTGGCACAGTACAGAAGTTGCCGGTTAAGGATGCGAGGGTTGCAGCGGATCAGTACTTAACTACTAAGTTGCAGCTGAACCAATTCATGCTAATTTGAGTGGCGTGCCACACAACAGCGTTTGCCGCCTGTGTGATCAGGAGCGAGACAGCGCTGCCCATCTGACCCAGAGTTGCTGTTACGCAAAGGAGGTGCGGCATTGATTTCAGAATTCCAATGCTAGAGTGTGCTCAATTGTTTCTCGGCATTGGCAATCCAGGGTGGCGGAGGAGGATTTGCTCGGGCAGCGGCTCGCCGAGGTGAGAAGAAGAAAAACTGTAATCCAATCCAGAGTAGTAATTTCTAACCAAAAGTACCTGTGTGTGTAGCTGGGATATGGAGGGAGATACGACGATCCAGTTCGTGCCCAACTGAAGCGGAGCGCGATGTGCAGCAGCTCTGCTCATGAACATGAACTCATCCTCAAGCAATGGCCGTGGTCTGCACCCGTCGGTAACTCTTTTTTCCCCTCCATCCAAAGAAAAGGGAGTAGGGCCATTTTTGTACTGTCCTTTTCAGAAGGGAGACTTGGCCAAACTCCTCCATTGGCTTAGCTTGTTTTGTTCGCCGGGCGGCCAGATGGCAAAAGCTCCCCTGACTGACTTATGTCCATGGAATTTAGGAAGCAGATAAACCAGGCAGCAGGATCCAGCTTCCGTTTGACTGAATCAACAAATTTAGAATATGGTCTTGCAGGCGAATTGGTGGTTAGCATACGCTGTCTATGGAAATCAGGACTTGTATAATGGCTGGGGTGTGGTGTGCAGTACTCATCTGCCATCGACGACACTGTCGACACTTGTAAAATGTAGAGGTAGCAAACACATATACTACTTACTCCTCTGTAAACTAATATAAGACGTTTTATATTTGTTTACAGAGGAAGTACATCATAAACAAGGGACTCCGAAGAAATAGGATTGATCCGTTCATGATTCAACAATATTGTATTTACAGTCCTATTTCTGAATATTTAGAAAAGGACAATGTAAGAAAAAATGACATAGCATTTATGCATTACTCCCTCCTTCCATCTATATAGGGCCTAATGCGTTTTTCAAGACTGCCTTTGACTATTGACAAAATTAATAGTACATGACATGCATAATGTGAAAATTATATCATTGAAATCTACTTTCGCATATGACTTTGACGGTATGCTTTGTGTAAGTTGCATGTCATATATTATTGCTCTAACATTTGGTCAAAGTTAGCCTAGAAAAACGCATTAGGCCCTATATAGATGGAAGGAGGGAGTACCAAAAAAGCCGCGTTGGCGCCGACCTTCTTTACAAGTGTGCACATTGAATTGACGAAGCTCAGCTTACCAAAACTTTACTTTTGCTAGAATATGGCTTACCAAGATATTGTAAATACTAAATAATATTGTAAGATCTGAAGAAACATACTTAATGCTTTAACAACAAACATGTACTGTAGATGTGTTGTGAACCATATAAAATATAATTTGTTATTAATGCATTTTTTAGCCACACAAAAAACATATAGCGGATGCAAATTGGACCTACTATTTGCCAGTGTGGATCCTCAAATTTTTGTGTGTAGCTTACAAATAAAAGTGTTCTTCCATACAAAATTCTAAAGAATATACAACACCTACAATATGTACATGTGTAACAAGATGTACTTTTGAATTTCCCCCAAACAAAAATTTCATTTAGGCAAACAAATACACGTGCCTTTACTGATCGTGGGCTTCAGTGTCCAGCACAGTTTTAGGCCCTCAGCATCATTTCACTACGCCCAGTTTTAGAGCCTATCCTTCAGGGCATCTACGGTGGTTAGAGGCTGGGACCCACGGTTGGCTGCTAGAGTCAGCTCAAAACTTTGTAGTGTATACTGAATTTTCTTTGCCTCTAAGGTGTCCCTACAATGTGTAGAATACTATTTTTTCAAAGGAACCATTTTTCTAGCTGCTTGAGACACTCCATCTATGACATGGAGGGTCAGTGAAATATTTTATTAAAACAAAAGGCTTGGAGGCAGCCTCCAAGCATAGCGTGGATGCTTAACAAATTTGAGCTAGAGGCTATGTCCACAGTGTATGGCGCCTGCCGCTGGAGGACGATGACCTGCTCTCCGGGATTTTCCTTCGGTTACCCCCACAGCCGTCCTGCCTCCCCTAGCCCATGCTTTACTTGTCTGCAAGCGTTGGCGCTACCTCGTCTCTGATCCAGGTTTCTGCCGCCACCGCCACCGCCGCAACCCTCCCCCTCATCGGTTTCTTCCAAGTACACCATGAGATCTCCTTCATACCTACCCTCAATGCCCAGATCGTCTCGCCCGAATGCTTCTCCTTGCAGCGGACGACGGCCACCGCCGCTTCCTCTCCCTTCGTACATGGCCTCGTACACATTATCCTTCGGAAGCATCTCCAGCTACTCGTGTGGGACCCCATCACCAGCAACCAACACCACATTGTCGTTCCCACAGCGTTTGCTACAAAGAAAATCCGGATTAGCGTTCCCCTTGGTTCGACATGGATGAATCACCAATTAGCGGGGCGGTGCTTCGCTCTGCTGGAGACGGCCACCACTTCCACGTGGCCTTGGTAGGCAACAGTGAGAGATAAATTATGCAAGCGGTGTATGGGGCAATCTTATCACAACACCACTTCAATCTGAGGATCCTGCCCATTTTTGCATCGGGGTTTCTACGGTTAAGCCTACTATGCTGGTTGGGGATTCTCTTTACTGGTTGCTTACTGGGAGTTCGGATGAGATCCTTGAATTTGATATGGATATGTGAAAACTAGCGGTGATACCTATGCCAGTAAATGACCTCAGTTGTTTCCACTTCTCGATGATACTGGCAGATGGCGGTGGACTTGGTCTATTCACTTTGTTAGGCTGCAGTGTCTAATTTTGGAAGAGAAAGACCAATTGTGATGATGTTGCTTCATGGGTGTTTGGAAGAACTATTGAAATTGACAAGCTACTTCACTTGAAAGCAGAAATGATATTAGGGTTTGCTGAGGACAATAATGTGGTTCGCCTGTGGGCAATTGACGGTCTTGTCATGTTCCATCTTGAGTCACTACAGTTTGAGAAATTCTTGGGAACCAACATCACGACTCACTATGACTCATTTGAAAATGTCTATACTCTAATGTCATGCTTTACATCGCGGATATATTAAAACCAAGTTACTTTTTATAAATGATTTCTAGAATATTGTGCACACCCTTTCATGTTAAGAAACTTCTCCGCGGGTGGACCCCACCCATGCCGGCCTAAGGAAAGTTTGCCCTCGATCGAATCCGGCGTGCAACCAGCAGAATCTCTTTTCAAACCGATCTCCCTCCACTATCTCGACCCTTGCTTATTACTAGTGGTTGGGGTGCCACCCTGTGGCGCCGCTTGAGAGGAAGTCGTGCGTGTTGGAGATATGTCCTAGCTAGAGGCGATCATGTATGATGATATTTCCTATGTGTTTAGGAATAAAGATAGTCCTTGGACATTATCAATGATGTATATCAGCAAGTACGTGACTTGTTTGTGGGATTGTGCATTGTATGATTACTGTCCTAAAAGGTCCCTAGTTGAAAGGGTTGTGTGGACGCGCAGCCGACTAGACTAGCATATGACTCGGTCGATGGCTTGGTCTCACTAGCCATGGAGCATTGGATGCTAACCGGATAATATGGACTCAGAAGGATCTAGTCGGATTCGACGTAGTCGGATCCGAGTCGAGATAAGGTCCGAGTCGGACAGACCCAACTATGAGACGCAGCGATATGTCATCTGTGAGTCTCTAGTACAACATATGTTCTATATCCTAAGACCTGAGTTGGCGCATGTACCCAGGATGGTAATAGACTTGCTTTGGGCCAACCAAAAGCTACTCCGTTCCTGGGTAGTTACAAAGGTAGGTTTCGGGCTTGTCCAGACCCATGCTGCGAGACATGGTCGAGCAAGATGGGATTTGCCCTTCCGATCCGGAGAGATATACTCTGGGCCCCTCGTGTGATCCTACCAAGATAAGCATGGCCATGCAATTAGGATTATGAGATAATACGGTTTGTGGTTGGCATCATTGGAAGAAGAAAGAGGTCGGGCTAGCACAAGGATGACAGACTTGCCTTGAGCTCGACAACATATATTGTGTCGCAAAGGGAACAGAAGTGTGATGTACGGGTTCGCCTAACCAGCTTCATCGGACACTTGGAGTCGGCACGCCTTGCTAGAGGCCGCTACTGACTAGCCGAGTTGGATATGATCTGACTCGCGACCAAGTGAACGAGAACCTAAGGGGTCGCACACTTAAGGGAAAGAACCTGTGAGGCCCGGTCCGACTCCACAAGTCAGAAGTGATCTTACTCGGATTCGGATCCAGGCCGAACAGACTTTGGGCTTTAGGATCCATGCGAGGCCCAAGTGTTGAGCCCGCGACAGATGCCTATATAAAGTGGGGGTGAGGCACACTCATTTGGTTGATCGCTTTGGCGCTGTCACTAGGGTTTGCATGTGTTGCGAATAGCCACCTCCACTCGCTGCCGGTTGTGTGATTGGACCTAGCGGCCCGCCGCACGATGTTCCTCCTGCACGCGCGGATACCGTTAGAGGCGGTGCACTTGTGCCGCTCCGGCGAACCTGTCGTGGAATTGTCACGTCAGATGTCCTAGCGTAAGGACTTAGGTGTGGAGCCATCGCAACGTAGTTAGTTTGAAGGGGTTAAATGGGACAAGGGACACAGAGAGTTTATACTGGTTCGACCCCTCGCGATGGAGGTAAAAGCCTAATCTAGTGTAGGGTGGTATTGTTTGGGCTTCGATTATCAGGGAGCGAATCCTCTTGACCTAGTTCTCGATCTCTTCTTTCCTGCCCTAACTCGCCGTCGGGTCATCCCTTTATATACGCAGGTTGACGCCCGACGGCTTACAGAGTCCTGACCGGCTCATAGACAACGTGCCCGGCTTGGTGACTAACTAAACCTGCCATACAATACAAGTTATTCATATGGCGGTTCATCCTCTTGGGCTTTAAGTCACCTCTGGGTCTTGGGCCGTCAACGGGCTTGCTATGACCCGCCATCTTCATTGATAGTCGTAGTGGTATGACCCGGCCCCTCCTGGGCGGTTCATACCCAGCAGTTATACCCCCAACATTAGGCCCCAGGTTGATTTGAACTTGTTCATATCAATCTTCAATACCTGACTTGTAAGAATCTGCATCACTTGTTGTAACCCGCCATGACGTCAGCTCTCAAAATCTTCTTAAACCGCCATGATGTCATTTCACATTAACTTCGCACGAGGACCAAAACATCTTAACTGATCCTTATCTTAATAAACATCCCGAAAATCGAGGCATCCATATAGCCACATGATGATTTCGGCCTCCTTGATTCCCGTGCATGCCTTGTATTCGCCCCTTATAAAAAGGGAAAGGGGGTTTTTCTCATTTTCCCCTCGCTTCCTTCTTCGTCTTCCTCTTTGCACAGCCGCACAGCGCTCGGGTCCCGCCGCTGCGACCTCCAAATGCTGCATCAACTCAGGCCGCTGCATCGACCTGACTGGACCAGAGAACTCCGGCGTGCCACTGCTGATCCTCCTCACCTGTAAGTGCACCTCCCTCTTTTACTCAGATCCACATTAGGGTTTGGGTCGTTCGTCGGTGTTCTTGTCGTTCTTCGTTGCTTTGCTCAACTCTAATAGCTTTTATCCTGGATAGGCCGTATATCTTGCGCGGAAGTAGATAGAACAACATCTCTTTAAGAAAATCACACCAGAGCATCACAACCTTTCACTGCCGCCGCCTTAGGTTTAATTTCATAGTATTTTCTGAACTGCCATAGATCCGAAATAATAGCTTTTGCTTGTGAAAACTGTTTGTCCATCACTTAGCAAAATTTTCACTTGATAGATTGCAAACACCAACACTACCATGGCGGCTTATGATATAAACCCTGACCCATCATATAACATTAGGCCCCGTTTAAGCCGCCATCATCCACTTAAGTCAGTAATCTGGCCATATCCTTCTGGTTTAACCAAGCTGGCTTGTTCATCCTCATAATTCAATTCTCCGGCTTAACAATGCGCATATTCTGAACTGGATCTCCATAGCTTTTATCCTTGTATAGTGGTTTAAACAATAATGTGTAACTTGCCAAATATCTGCCGGTTTAATAACATCGTGAATCACCTTGTGTAGGCTGTGCACCCAATCATGACCAAGACCGTTACATCATGCGACTGGGTCCCATCCATCGTTACAGAGGCAATGCTCAAAGACTATGTCAAGATTGGTTTCTTACCGGCCAAAGACATCATTCACTGGCGTGCTCCTAAACCGGATGAAGCCAAACCTCAGCCGCAGGACGATGAAGTTATCATTTTCACTGCTCACATGAACCGGGGATTCTCACCGCCCGGATCAAAATTCTTCTGTGATGTTCTGCATTTTATGCAACTTCATCCTCAAGATATCGGGCCCAATTCCATTTCCAATATTTGCAATTTCCCAGTCTTTTGTGAAGTATACCTTCAAGAAGAACCTAGTGTTCCTCTTTAGAGAGTATTTTTACCTGAACCGCCAGACTGAATTTAGTGATGGTCCCAACCAAGAACTTGGAGGGATCTCAATTCAGCGACGCAGAGACGCCATTTTCCCTTATGCTCAGCTTCCAAGTCATCCCAAAGATTGGAATCAAACCTGGTTCTATTGCAAAGATACTTCTCCTGCTGATGAAAATCCCTTACCAGGCTATCGCGACCAACGTCTTAACCCGAAGCATCCTCTTCCCGACCGGCTTACCATTGCTGAACGGGCTAAACTTGCACCTACCTTCTAAAAGGTTAGGGCATTATTGGGCAACGGATTAACCGAGATTGATCTGGTTCGGTGCTGGGTAGCTTGGAGGATGATACCTTTAAGCCGCCGGCCCGGTTTAATGTGTACATATACTGGCGACACCAAAGATCCACTGTGTTATAGTTCAACGCGTTTGACTGATAAAGCCATCAATGAAATGACCAAGACTCTTCTCAATGAAAGCTTGGAGAGCTGCAGTAGAGTGGATTTGAATCCCTTCTGCAAACTTAACCCGACACCGGAGGTAAGTCTGTCCGGTTTATATACTTTACTTCATTGTTCATAGAATCTGGAAATCCCCAACCTTTATTATAATCTTTCTCACGCTGCATCCACTTTCTGGGATAAGAGATATGATGAAAAGGCTGCCAAGAAGGCCAGGGCTAAGATCAAAGCCATGAAGAAGAACAAAAAGAAATCCACTGCTTCTGACACTTTTAACATGGATGAAGATGAAGAGTCGGAGGTAGACCTTGATTCCCTTGGCTCGTTTTTCATCCATCTCATTAACACTGATTGCTACCAGGACGACGTGGAGACCAGTCAGGCGGTTGATGACGAGGTAACCATTATTTCCTCTGACTCAGAGCCCTTGCCAAGACAGAAAATTCGACGCGTGATCCGGAAAGTAAGGTTTTCTCACCCTTTAGCTCACATGGATCCCAACTTTATTTTGAAGCAACAATAGCATGAGAACCGGAGCAGAACCCGGTGTGGGGGAACGTAGTAATTTCAAAAAATTTCCTACGCACACGCAAGATCATGGTGATGATATAGCAACGAGGGGAGAGTGTTGTCTACGTACCCTCGTAGACCGAAGCGGAAGCGTTGACGCAGCGTAGAGGAAGTAGTCGTACGTCCTCCCGGTTCAACCGATCCAAGCACCGTTACTCCGGCACCTCCGAGTTCTTGACACGCGTACAACTCAATGAAGCACCCTCGATCTCCGATCCAGCAGAGGCGCCGAGGGGGAGTTCCGTCAGCACGACGGCGTGGTGACGATCTTGATGTTCTCCTGTCGCAGGGCTTCGCCTAAGCACCGCTACAATATGACCGAGGTGTAATATCGTGGAGGGAGGGCACCGCACACGGCTAAGGAACGATCAATGATCAACTTGTGTGTCCTAGGGTGCCCCCCTACCCCCGTATATAAAGGAGGGAGGGAGGAGGTGGCCGGCCCCAAGGGTGGCGCGCCATAGGGAGGGGGAAACCTACTCCAAGTAGGTTTCCCCCTTCCTAATCTTATTTGGAGGGAAGGAAGGAGTACTAGTATTAGGAAGTAGTACTAGTAGTAAGAAGGAAGAGAGGGGAAGGAGAAAGGAAAGGGGGGCCGGCCCCCCTCCCCAAGTCGGATTGGGCTTGGGGGGCGCCTCCTGCTCCTTCTCTCTTCCTCCTACATGGGCCCAATAAGGCCCATATACCTCCCGGGGGGTTCCGGTAACCTCCCGGAGCTCCAAACTTCTCCGGAACCTTCCGGTGTCCAAATATATCCGTCCAATATATCAATCTTTATGTCTCGACCATTTCGAGACTCCTCGTCATGTCCGTGATCATATCCGGGACTCCGAACAAACTTCGGTACATCAAAATACATAAACTCATAATATAATTGTCATCGAAACCTTAAGCGTGCGGACCCTACGGTTCGAGAACGATGTAGACATGACTGAGACACATCTCTGGTCAATAACCAATAGCGGGACCTGGATGCCCATATTGGTTCCTACATATTCTACGAAGATCTTTATCGGTCAAATCGCATAAAAACATACGTTGTTCCCTTTGTCATCGGTATGTTACTTGTCCGAGATTTGATCGTCGGTATCCAATACCTAGTTCAATCTCGTTACCGACAAGTCTCTTTACTCATTCTGTAATACTTCATCTCATAACTAACTCATTAGTTACATGCTTGCAAGGCTTAGGTGATGAGCATTACGAGAGGGCCAGAGATACCTCTCCGACAATCGGAGTGACAAAACCTAATCTCGAATTATGCTAACTCAACATGTACCTTCGGAGACACCTGTAGTACTCCTTTATAATCACCCGATTCACGTTGTGACGTTTGGTAGTACCAAAGTGTTCCTCCGTAAGCGGAGTTACACAATTCTCATAGTTACAGGAACATGTATAAGTCATGAAGGAAGCAATAGCGAATACTAACGATCAAGTGCTAAGCTAACGGATGGGTCATGTCAATCACCTCATTCTCCTAATGATGTGATCCCATTAATCAAATGACAACACATGTCTATGGTTAGGAAACATAACCATCTTTGATTAATGAGCTAGTCAAGTAGAGGCATACTAGTGACTATATGTTTGTCTATGTATTCACACATGTATCATGTTTCCGGTTAATACAATTCTAGCATGAATAATAAACATTTATCATGATATGAGGAAATAAATAATAACTTTATTATTGCCTCTAGGGCATATTTCCTTCACCGGACCAGTGGAAGTGGAGAACTTTCCTCCGGTTTACCTAACACAACAGCCTCGTGCAAACGCTTGAATGAGGTACTTCAAAATTCCACCTCCATTTATTCTAAAATGGGTTTATTCATCAAGCTCTTCATACTTGTGACTCAAATTACCAGGGGACTTCTCACTCTTGGTCCGGCGATTCATCTCAGACTCTGCTTCCGCCTTTCAAGACTGCCCCTGGATACCAACTTAATATGTGCTTTTCAACATCTCTAAACTCGTACTAACTTTCCAAATCCTCTTGAAGTGGGAAGGCAAAGACTAGCAAAAAGGCCAAAATGAACAAGCCCACAGAAGAACCCAAGCCTCATGAACTGGAAAAGCAAGCACCAATATCTAAGGCCTCCGTGCAACAGCCGAAGGATCCTGCTGATGACCCGCCACCAGAAAATCGTGGTACCTCTACTGATCATATGGTTGCTGATCCCTTGTTTGCTGAACCGCCAAGCCCAACTAAGCCTACCCGACCTGTGGCTTCTCTGTTTAGAATAATATCCCCCAAGGGAGCAGAGCTAACCACAGTGATGGGATGACCAAGGAAATATTGTTTCAACTTGCGGCTAGCCATGAACACGCCATAAACCAGCTTCTGCCAATGTGGGTATCTCTGCTTAGACTCAATGAGCACCTCACTGACATAATAAACCGGCCTTTGAACCGGATACTCCTTGCCTGACTCCTTCCTTTCAACCAAAACTTCCACACTGACGGCCCTGTTGTTTGTAGCCACATATAACAGCAAGGGCTCCTTCTCAATGGGAGCTGCAAGAACCGGCGGCTCAGCTAGTTGCTTTTTAAGTGCCTCAAACGCCTCATTAGCAGCATCACTCCAGATAAAGTCATCTGTCTTTTTCATCATTTGATACAAAGGGATAGCCTTCTCTCCTAGGCGACGTATAAACTGACTCAAATCCGCGATACGACCCGCCAGACGCTGGACGTCATTGATATTCGCCGGCTTAGCCAAAGAGGTGATAGCCTTAATATTCGCCGGGTTAGCTTCAATGCCCCTCTCAGACACCAAGAAACCCAATAACTTGCATGCTGGCACGCCAAAAACACACTTGACCGGGTTAAGCATCATCTTGTAGACCCGAAGATTGTCAAAGGTCTCTTTCAGATCCTCAACCAATGTCTCCTTCTTCTTGGATTTTACAATAATATCATCTACATAAGCATGAACATTGCACCCACTCTAGCCATGGAGGCAATTCTGAACACACCGTTGGTAAGTCGTTTGGGAACTCTTGAGCCCAAAAGGCATACAGACATAGCAGAAGGCTCCAAAGAGAGTGATGAAAGATGTCTTCTCCTGGTCCTTAACTGCCATTTTGATCTACCAGAGTAAGCATCCAAAAAACTCAAACACTCACAACCCGCCGTAGCATCAATAATCCGATCAATACGCGGGAGAGCAAAAGGATCAGCCGGATAGGCCTTGTTAAGGTCTGTATAATCCACACACATACGCCAAGTGCCATTTTTCTTAAGTACTAGCATCGAGTTAGCTAGCTACTCATGATGAAAAACTTCAATGATGAACCCCGCCGCCAAGAGCAGGGCCACCTCTTCACCAATTGCCTTGTGCCTCTCCTCATTAAACCGCCGAAGAAACTACTTGACCGGTTGAAACTTGGGATTCACATTAAGAGTGTGCTCAGCGAGTTCCCTCGTTACACCTGGCATGTCAGAAGGCTTCCATGCAAAGATGTCCCGGTTCTCACGGATGAACTCGATGAGAGCGCTTTCCTATTTCGGATCCATATTAGCATTGATGTTGAACTGCTTTGATGAATTGTCGGGAACAAAATCAACCATCTTAGTATCATCTGTCGACTTAAACTTCATTAAGGGCTCGTTCTCTGTAGTTGGTTTCTTCAAAGGCGTCATATCCGCCGGGTCAGCATTGTCTTTGTAGAACTTCAATTCCTCAGTGGCACAAGCCGACTCAGCATAAGCAGCATCACCCTCTTCATAATCCAGAGCGATTCTTCTATTGCCATGCACCGTGATGGTGCCCTTGTGACCCGGCATGTTAAGCTGCAAATAAACATAACACGGTCGTGCCATAAACTTGGCGTAAGTCGGCCGCCCAAACAAGGCATGGTATGGGCTCTTGATTTTTACCACCTCAAAGGTTAACTTCTCAGCTCTGGAATCATTGTCATCTCCAGAAGCCACCTCCAGTGTTATCCTTCCCACAGGATACGCCGACTTACCAGGCACCACCCCATGAAAGACAGTAGAGGACGGCCTAAGATCCTTGTCAGTCAAATTTATACGACAAAAAGTATCATAGTAAAGGATATTGATACTGTTGTCTCCATCCATGAGCACCTTCGTTAGCTTATATCCTCCTACCTGTGGAGCAACCACCAATGCCAACTAACCTGGATTGTCAACCCGAGGCGGGTGATCCTCTCGGCTCCATACAATAGGCTATTCAGACCACCTTAAGTATCGGGGCACCGCCGGCTCAACAGAGTTCATCGCCCGTTTATGGATTTTCTGATCTCGCTTGCACAGACTTGTGGTGAACACATGATATTGACCACCATTCAGCTGCTTTGGATTACTTTGATAACCAGACTGCTACTGCTGATTTCTTCACCAGACTGTTGATTAAAAACACATTGCTTGCCTTGACCCTGAAAGCCAGAGTTTGAACCGCCACCACCAAAGCTAGGTCCGTGAGAGCCGGATCCAGAACCGCCATTTGGGCCACAGATGAGTAGCTGGCTTCTCGCGCGTACCATGCCTTGGACACTGATTCATCATTTCCACAAGGTTAAATCTTGATCCTCCAAACTGGGCCGGCTTTCCCTTGCGACGCTGATTATTATTCTGCGCATTGGTGTTAGCCACAAAGTCTAAATTACCATCTGCCTTATGCTTACCGTTGCCTCCTTGACCTGCCGGGTTATGCTGCTGCCCTTTCACATTGCCGCCCTTCTTTCCCTTACCCAGCCTTTCATCATCAGACTTGGGGTCCTTGGTACTATCAGAGTCGGCATATTTAACGAGAGCCGCCATTAGCTCCCCCATGTCATTGCAGTGGCGTTTAAGCCGCCCCAGCTTCTGCTTAAGGGGGATGAAATGGTAATTTTTCTCCAACATCAGGGCTGCAGAACCGACATTGATAGTATCCGACGAGCACTACAAGAAATATGTCAACTTATGACCTTTTGTTAGTGACCCTGGAAGAATTGGTCATAAATTTATGACCATTTTAGACCAATTGGTCAAAAGCTGCCTGGGGGGCTCTAAACCCTAAACCATAACGACCATTTTGGTCAGAAAGGTCATAATTTCATTAGAGGAAATGGTCGTAAAGCTAGTAGCATTGTCCACTGCCTCATGCCTACCTGATAACGACCAATATAAAATGGTCACTACACTTGAGTTTGAATGAATTGGGATGATTAGGCAGCCACCTCAGCAACCTCTCTTATGTGTCACTGTCTAGGTGTCATTTTTTGCTTGAGTTTTAATATTCAACAGACAGACGGGCACACATCGACAAAGGGACCCATTTGACAGGTGGTGCCGAGCGCTTAATTCGCCCAAAAAAGATGCACGAGGCGGGACTCGAACCCACGACCTCGCGCTTGCTTCGCTCGCATGCTACCGCTAGGCTAGAGAGGGACAGTTGCTCACCTCTGGGAGTTTAACTATACATTATATAGAACTAAAAATGTGCGCTTTAATTCCTAAAAAATGTGCGCTAGTGGGGACTCGAACCCACGACCTGGCGCTCGCTCGCTCGTTCGGTGCCGCTGGGCTAGAGGGGGATTGTTGCTAATGTATGGGTAGTTTTCTATATACTATACAAAACCAGGGCTCTCTCGTATCAGTGACAAGTGGGGCCTTCCGACCAGGTGGCGGCGGGTGGCATCGAACAGAGCAACACTTATCGTTTTTCTAGGTCTTCCGACCAGGTGGCGGCGGGCGGCGGGCGGCGGCGGAAGCAACCAGCAAGCGTCGCTCGGATGAGGGCGGGGCGGCGGCCGGCGGCCGAAGCAACCAGTAGGGGCCGCTCGCCTTGCCCACGACCTCGCTGCGGGTGACCTCGGCTGCGGGCGGCGGAAGCAACGCTTCTGCAGGGCGGGGACAGAACGGCGACCTCGCCGCTCGCGTCGCCCACGCATGGGGGACTCGCCGCCCGCCGAGCATGGGGAGTCGCCACCGCCGCAAGCAGACCTCGCCCACGATGCACCCTCTCATTCCCCTCCTCTTCCCCTCTCCTCTCTGTTGATGTAGATTTGTTAGGAGAATCTTCAGAGTGATTTGATGTAGGTTTGTTGTAAGCTTGGAAAAATCTCTTGGAAATGTCATTGATGAATTTGGTAGAAATTGTGAAGAGAATTTCTGTTGATGGTTTAACCAAAATAGTTCTTAGTGGCAGCATATATTGTTATTGTTGGTTGTTTAACCACCTCTGTTTTTTGTGAACCATCATGTTTTAGTTAGCTTTTCTTTTCTCTCATGTGAAATCTGTATTTCCATTTGAACTACTTTTTATTGCTCCCATGTGAAATCTGTAAACCATGTGAACTGGACTAAAGTAGTGAGGAATTGGAAATAGCTGAATGTTGTGCTTAGGCAGTTAGCATATAAACTTGGGTGCCTACCTTATTTTCGGAATTTTAGCTTCCATTACTTCCATCCATTTTCATTAATTAATGTTGATGCACTTAGATTGATTTGCTAAGTTGCAACAATTTGTTGTCTTTAGCGATGGATAGAAGCTGGATTAGACGAGGAGTTAGAAAGTTTTGAAAGAACATATGAAAGGAGTTGATGATTTCATGGCATTTGTTAGGGCAAATTTTGCTAACGATGCTCACATCCTTTGCCCATGTTGTGAATGCCTCAACCGCCCAAGAATGGCTCAAGGAAGAGTGGAAGATCATCGCTTCTTAATGGGATGTCCAGCACATATGATAGATGGATATATCATGGAGAACCTTTAGACAGCACAACCTCAACATTTTGAAGGCGATCAGAGGCCCCTCATATGATGGGTGGTGGTGATCTTGGCATTGATTTCATGGAAAAGGTTTTGCGAGATAATGCTGTTTTGGAGGAAGAGGATGGCCATGAAGATGATAGGATTCCTGACCTATTGAAGGATTTGTACGATGCTGAAGATCGTGTTGATGGACAGAAATCGTTGTTTGCTGAGGTGTTAGAGGAGGCGAAGCGCGCAGCTCATGAAGGGGGTAAATTTTCAAGATTTACCTTCACCGTGATGTTACTCCACATCAAGTCTTTCTACCGGATTAGCAATGCCGCATTCAACGCAATACTCCGTCTTTTGAGCTTGCAATTCCCTGATAGTTGTGTTCCCAGATCTTATGATGAAGCATTGAGCATAATCCGCAGGCTGGGGTTAGGTTATGTGTCAATACATGTGTGCCCAAATAATTGTGTCTTGTTTCGGAAGGATTTAGCAAAGCATGACAAGTGTCCAAAATGCAATGCATCTAGGTGGAAAGATCTTGATGGGAAGAAGTCAATACCGAGAAGGTATCGAGGCACTTTCCTTGATACCAAGGCTGCAGCGGATGTTCATCTCGAAGAAATCATCGCGTGAAGTACAAAGTGGCACAAGCTGAAGCGGCAACCTGTGGACAATGAGCTGAGCCATCCTGCGGATGGAGAGGCATGGAAAGTGTTTGACAGTATACATTTAGATTTTGCTGCAGATCCAAGGAACATAAAACTTGGCATTGCCACAGATGGGTTTAATCCGTTTGGGAACATGAGCACGTCTTATAGCATGTGGCCAGTTTTTGTGGTGCCGTACAACCTGCCACCATGGGCATGCATGGATCAGTCCAACTTCATGATGTCATTGCTTATCCCGGGTCCAGATTCTCCAGGAAAGGATTTTGATGTCTTTATGGAGCCCCTCGTAGAAGAACTGCTCCAGCTCTGGACTGGTGTACCTACATACGATGCCTTGAGTCCGGAAGAAAAGTTCAATCTACGTGCTGCGATCATATGGTCCATCCATGATTTCCGACTCGCACACTCTCATGCAGGAGGATCACGGTGGGTTATCAGGCTTGTGTCCATTGTGACAAAGACCCTTGCTCAAAGAGAATAAGGAACAAGATCTGCTATATTGGGCACCGCCGCTTTCTTCCCCGAAACCATCACTGGCGAAGAAGCAAAGATTTTAATGGTGAGAATGAAACCCGTGACAAGCCAGCTGAATTCACTAAAGAAGAGCTGGAGCAGCAACTTGAAAAGGTGAAAGATGTGAGACCGGAAAGTGGCGAAGAAAAGAAAGCGTGAGGAAGGTCAATGTTGGGACCGGAGGTCTTGTTTGTGGGACCTGCCATCTTGGGCTGATCTGAAATTAAGGCATAATCTCGATGTAATGCACATTGAGAAAAACATATCGAGAATCTACTAGGGACGTTTCGAACATTGAAGGGAAGACAAAGGACACGGTTAGTTCTAGGCTTGATTTGGAGGACATGGGCATAAGAGAAGATTTGCATCTACAAAGACAATGAAGATGAAGATTCATTTGAAATTCCACGAGCATGGTATACAATGAATAAAGAACAAAAGCTTGCATTCTGTGAATTCCTAAGAGCGGTGAAATTTCCGGATGGTTATCTGCTAACCTAGCAAAGTGTGTTACTTCGATGGATTCAAGCTTTCAAGATCTGAAAACCCATGATTGTCACATCCTCCTCCAAAGGATTTTACCGGCGGGCCTCAGGAATCATGGACAAGGATATATATGAAGCGGTTCTTGAGCTAGGAAATTTCTTTAGAGAAGCTGTGCTGCAAAACCACGAAGTTAAGCATCTGGAAAGACTTGAAAAAGAAATCCCAATTATTCTTTGCAAGCTCGAGAAGATTTTCCCTCCAGCTTTCTTCACCGTGATGGTCCATTTGGCGGTGCACTTACCCAAAGAGGCAATGCTTAGAGGCCCTGTGCAATACGGTTGGATGTACCCAATCGAGCGAAGGCTGCTTACTTGTAAGCGTTATGTGTAAACACGGCAAGACCTGAAGGTTCTATTCTTTGAAGCATATGTCGTTGACGAGTGCTTGACTTTTGCTCTAGATACTTGGTGATGTGGAAACAAGATGGAACCGGCCAGGCGAAATAGAGAGCGGTCGATTCACAAAGTGGTGATGTCTCTGTTTTCAACCATGGTGTGAACTTTCTTGGAGCCTCACAATACTTGGAGGCTGGTGATGAGTATGACAGGATGGTTTTGTTTGTGCTCAAGAATCTGCGCCGAGGTTCTACCATATATCGAGTATGTTATATCTTCTCGCACTCATTAAATAATTTTTTTTGCTTGGGTTGGCACCAGCCTAATGTTTTAATTCACATGTTTTGTTGGCATTGCAGAAATGCAAGGAAGAGTTAAACCAGGAAGAAAGCAATATCAATGTTGATAAAAGGGTTGCCAAGGTGTTTGCTAAGTGGTTTAAGAATCATGTGAGATCTTTAGCCACATGTTTTATGTTTTTCGTGTTATTTACCCATTGTTAAATACCATTGTTTGCTAAATGGTTTATTTGTGCAGATTGGAAAGTTGCATGAGGAGAAGAAGGTCGGTGATGATCTATTTGCTTTGGCATGCTTACGGATAAGCGAGTGAGAGTGTATTCAGCATGCATTGCTGACGGTGTCCGGTACCACACCGTTGACCGCGAGGAAAAAAGGAAGACACAGAATAGTGGAATCGTCACTGAGGGGTCACATGATGGTGAGATCATTGACTTCTATGGTCAGTTGAGAAGCATCGTAGAGTTGCAGTACAACTCTAGTGGAGGCATCCATCGCTCGGTTGTCTTATTTCGCTGTGACTGGTTTGAGCTTGGTAGCAAGAAGAGGAGAGACTCTTTTGTCAAATATGATGGCCACTTCAAAAGTTTCAACACTGCAAGGTGCTGGTATAAGAGTGATCCCTTTATTCTAACAACACAAGCAACAATGGTGTTTTATCGCGGACACTCTTTTGCACGGAAAATGGCGAGTTGTGCAAAACTTTCAAAGAACACTTGTGGAGTGTGACTGAAACTGAAGTGGAAAAGGGCCCCGTGATGGTGGACTAACATACCAAGATGATGACTCTACGGAGGTTCCGTTGCAAGTCGATGATGACCCTATGGAAGTTCGGTGCAAAGCAGAGTGCGAAGGGACCGGGAACGTGTGATCGTTGGTGCTGCAACAGTTGAAGGCATCAAGAAAAGAAGAAAGGTGGTAGAGGATGGACACGAAAGCGAGGATGAGGAAAACCGGACTGATCATACTATCCTGCAATATTGTAGTGATGACGAGGAAAACAGGAGTGGGCATAGAGTTCCTTGTTTTCGTATCGACGACGATGAGTAGCGAATGGACTGGCAAAGGTAAATACTATTACTTAATGTTCTTTGTTTTGGTATCTATGGGACTGGTGACCTGATGTGATCAATCTTCTCTCCAGGTAGAAAAATCCTTGAAGATTCTAGGAGCAAAATCATGATCCTGATGGTTGTAGCAAGATGGTGATCCTGATGGTTGTAGCAAAATGATGATACTGATGGTTGTAGCAATAGTGATGTAGTTATCCTGATTCACAATGCTTTAAGAATCCAGCAGCAAAATTGAGATGTTATGCTTGCTGTTTTGACCTGAATTGAGATGTTATTGTAGCTGTTATGCTTGCTGTCAAAATGTTGTCTTGTAATGCAAAAGATTGCAAAATGATGATACAGAAGATTTTTTGAACATCTTTAGTTCAAGTTTTGGTCAGAATGTTGTCTTGTAGTTGTTGTGATCATCTTGTAGTTGTTTTGGTCAGAATGTTGTCTTGTAGATGCTATTTTAACTGAATTTTGGTCGAATCAAGATGCTATTTTAACTGAATTTTGGTCAGAACTGAATGTGAGCAAAAAAATATGCGCCAGCGGGGACTCGAACCCACGACCGTGCGCTTGTTTCACTCTGTTTCTACCACTGGGCTAGGACGAGGCTATTAGTCTTACACTCTATGCCAACCTTTTTGAATATATCAAACTAGTCAAGTATGCCACTAACAAGTAGGCCACTCGACCCAGTAGGCACACACCTCACTGACAAGTAGGCCACTCGACCCAGTCGCTGACAACTGGGCCATTTTGCTATTGTACCCAATCTACCAAAAATATGCGCGTGGCCAAAAAATATGCGCGTGCGGGGGCTCGAACCCACGACCGTGCGTTTATTTCAATGTGTTTCGACCACTGGGCTAGGAAGAGGTTGTTGGTTTTGTACTCTATGCCCACCCTTTTCAATATATCAAACAACTCGCTGACAATTGGGGCCGCTCCTCCTCCTATCCACTCATCCTCTCCACTCGACCCTCTCCCCCTATCCACTCGACCGCCGCCGGCTCCTTCCTCTCCCACCACCGCCGGCTCTTTCCTCTCCCACCACCGTCGGCTCCTTCCTCTCTCTCCGTCGCCGACTCTCCGTCGCCGTGGGTATGAATTCGCTTCCCCTTCCTCTACCTATCTACTGTTATCTAATGTGGTGATTTTATTAGGGTTCTTGCCGCCGGATTAGGGTTTGATTAGGATGTTTTAATACATTTTTGTTTAGGTGTGGCGACACCTCCCTTCTCCTCCCGGCGCCTCTGCTGGTCCGGCGCCTCCCGCGGCTTGTTCTTACGCCGGGCGACTTACTTCTCGGACTCGTGCAGGTAAGCCATCCACCTATCTACTGTTATCTAGGATTTGTTATGCATACTAAGCATGTATTGGTGGATTTAGGCATATTGTTCTTGGTGGATTTAGTATGCTCTGTTGGTGGATCTAGTGTGGTTGAATTGCTGTTTGACCACTATGATGTTGCTATTGGTACTCACCTGGCATGTTGTGGTACTCACCTGGCATGTTGTGGATCTAGTGTGGATTTAGTATGCTCTGTTGGTGGATTTGGGCATTCTGTGGTTAATTAACTGAATTAACTGAATTCTGTTGCTGTTGAATTCTATGGTGAACATCTTTATTCTTGTTGCATCTGGCGACAACAATTAACATGGCATGCATACAGCAATCTGTTGTTGTTGTTGTGTAATTAACTGAATGTAACTGATGAGGAGTGTTTCTTTTGTTACTAGTTGTGGTTATTCTTGTTGACAAGTCTTGTCTGCGATGGGATTCATGCATATGCAAGTGTAGTGACCTGCATGAATATGGCGAGTAGTAGCACCGAGAGATGCCAACTTTTGATATGCATGCATGCATTCTTGCATTACATTCTCAAGTATGGAAACATTACATTCTTTTAAACTGAACATGCTCAAGTATGGAAACATTACATTCTTCTCTAGCTTAGTGGCCCAGAAACATTACATTTATGAGTGCACATGCTCAAGTCTGTGTGTCTGTTGAGGCCATTGCCATTTATGGTAGTATTCCAAATTGAGGCCCTGGCAAACACATGTAGGAATTATTCTACTGTTTTGAAGTGCTTGTTTCCTATTTCTGTCCAGTCCTGTTGTTTATTTTACAATGCTGCTTTTCAGATAAGTGAGATGGCTGGCTTGGAAGGTTTCTAGTTCTTCGAGATCATAATTGATAAATCTTGCAAGAGGCGGTATATTTATCATCACTCATTTATTTATCATCACTCTGTTGTCTAGTGCTTCATTGCCACAATTAACCACCGCTGACCCTCGCTGCAGAGGCTGCTCGACAAGTTTATGAAGATGCTCGCTTGGCCGTGAGCCCCACAAAGTGAAGTTGCGGGAGGCCGGCAGCGGGCTTCACAGGCTGTGGGAAGTGTTGGTGGTGTTTGATGGTGAAGGCCACATGTACCTAGGGCCCGGCTGGGAGCATTTCGCCCGCGCCCATGAGCTACAGCTCGGGTACTTCCTTGTCTTCCGCTACGACGGCGACGCCATGTTCACCGTGAAGATGTTCGACAACACCATGTGCCGCATGTACTACCAGCACGACGACGATGCCAGTAAGCTCTCTGCCTCTCTTCTTCCTGTCCTTTTGGCTTCCTCTACCTGCACGACGACAACACCATGTTCACACTTTGTTGCATTTGGCCAGGCAATGGGAGCAGCAGCGGGGATGACGAGGAGCAGAGCGGGGATGACGATGAGGAGCAGAGCGGGGATGACGAGGAGCAGAGCGGGGATGACGATGAGGAGCAGAGCGGGGATGAGGAGGAGCAGCCTATTCGGCCGATTTACTTAACATGCTATGGTGGTGGCTGAGGACGACCCTGCTATGGTGTTGGCGGATGACGACCTTGCTATGGTGGTGGCGGACGACGACCTTGCTATGGTGGTGGCGGACGACGACCTCGCGATGGTGGTGGCGGACGACGACCTCGCGATGGTGGCGGCGCCTGCAATCCCACAGCTTGGCGACAGGACCATGCCAATTGTGGTAGAGGAGTACATCCGCGTTGGGATTCGCCACTCTCGGCAAGATCAAAGTTGATGAAGGAGAAGAAGGAGGAGTGAAGGAGGAGTGAAGCTTGTTAGTGTAATATGAACATGTCAATGTTAAGTATGTCAGGTTTAATTTTGTGCATGCTCATGGATGTTGTATGACAGTGTCATCTAAACAAGTCATGTTTTTAACAATGAATATTCAGTTTGGTAATTGATGGGAATTGGAATTTTTTATGCATGTTCATGGATGAAAGATAAAATTATGGGTTTTTGTGCATGCTCCTGTATGAAACAATATAAGTTTCATTTTTTTGAATGCTAAAAACATGACTCAATAGGCGTGCGTGCCCTCTTGAAGACAAGATAGGCGTGCGTGCCCTCTTGAAGCAAGGGGTAGGGCGTATGAGGGCCTCTACCAACGGTTAGGCACGAAGGTAGGGGAAAGGGACATCTATAAGGGGGCGTTTGGTTCAGTGGCTATTCCTAGATGGGATGGGGATAGCCAGTTTTTTGAAGGATACCACCTGTTTGGTTTGAAGGCAACCAAGGATATGGATAGCTAAGATGCTTGGAATATTCCTCTAAAAACTGGTTAACGAGAGCCGCCAAAATATGCCGGACGAGGGCAGCCATGCGCGCTTCGCCTCGCCCGCGTCTCACGCGAAACGTTTTTCTCCCCAACGAAATCTCTTTGCCCCCTGCTCTCCTCGCTTTCTCGCTCACGGCTGGCGGCGGCGACCGATTTCTTTGCGGCGCCGGCCGGAGAAGCACAAAGACGGCAGTCCTCGTCCTCTCACCTTTTCCCTGTCTACCTGGGCTCTATCACCCGTCCCATGCGCGGTGTGGAGGCGGCGGCCTCGGCATCTGACGGCGTGGAGGCTACAGCTCGGGCGCATCCTCCGGTTTCCCTCTCTGAATTTCTACCCTATGATCTGTTCCACTTGTTCCTCTACTCTATCAACTACGGATGAATTGCAGCTGTTTCTCATCTCCCCTTGATTTGCTTTTCTCTCTGAACTGCAGCTTGTTCGGTTCTGCAGTTCTGCTTTGTTTACAGAGGAGAGATAGTTCAGCATGTTTTCTTGTGTATGCTACTGAAGTGATTATGTTGAACCATGCCATGTAACGATGGAATCAGTACTCAATATCTATATCCTAATTAAGAGTTGGGCCATGTAAGTAGTTGCCACTTGTCTGACTTTGAACTACGAAATTGACACAATTGATGTTGTTTCCCCTAGCTAGCCACTTCTTATCCTTCTATCCAAACAATAAAATGTGGTTATCCAACCTACCCCATCCCTCTCAACCAAACAACAAAAATTGGCCATCCCCAACCACGTGGTTGAGGATATCCTTAGCCAACTCAACCTTGCCCGCGAACCAAACGCCACCTAAGATAGCCAACATCCGAGAGAGGAAGACGAGGGATATTGGCCAAGTCAAATGCATCAAGGACGGAGCAGACCAACTCCTCGTGAAGGATGAGGAGATTAAGCATAGGTGGCGGGAGTACTTCGACAAGCTGTTCAATGGGGAGAATGAGAGTTCTACCGTTGAACTTGATGACTCCTTTGATGAGACCAGCATGCGTTTTGTGCGGCGAATCCAGGAGTCCGAGGTCAAGGAGCGAGGTTTTGAAAAGGATGAAAGGCGGCAAGCCAATGGGCCCTGATTGTATCCCCATTGAGGTGTGGAAAGGCCTCGGGGACATAGCGATAGTATGGCTAACCAAGCTTTTCAACCTCATTTTTGTAGGGGAACGTAGTAATTTCAAAAAAATTCCTACGCACACGCAAGATCATGGTGATGTATAGCAACGAGAGGGGAGAGTGTTGTCTACATACCCTTGTAGACCCGAAGCGGAAGCGATCACAACGTAGAGGAAGTAGTCGACGTTCTCCTCGCGATCCGACCGATCCGGCGCCGTTACTCGACGCCCCGAGTTCTTGACACACGTACAGCTCGATGGCGTCCCTCAGACTCCGATCCAGCCGAGTGTCGAGGGAGAGTTTCACAAGACGACGGCGGCGTGGTGACGATCTTGATGTTTCACCGGCGCAGAAGCTTCGCTTAAGCTTCATGACGGTATGACCGAGGTGGAATATGGTGGAGGGGGCACCAGACACGGCTAAGGAACGATCCGTAGATCTAACTTGTGTCTTCATGGGGTGCCCCTGCCCCGTATATAAAGGAGGGAGGGAGGAGGAGGCCGGCCTAGGAGGAGGCGCCATAGGGAGTCCTACTCCCAGGAGTAGGATTCCCCTTTCCTAGTCCAACTAGGGATCCTTCCATGTATTAGGAGTAGGAGACTAGGAAGGGAAGAGAGAAGGAAAGGAAGGAGGGTGCGCCCTCCCCAATAATTCGGACTAGGGCAAGGGGGGGCGCGGCCTACCTAGGGCAGCCCTCTCTCTTTCCCGTATGGCCCATAAGGCCCAATACTTCTCCCGGCGAATTCCGTAACTCTCCCGGTACTCGAAAATTACCCGAATGACTCGGAACCTTTCCGAACTCCAAATATAGTCGTCAATATATCGATCTTTACGTCTCGACCATTTCGAGACTCCTCGTCATGTCCCCGATCTCATCGGGACTCGAACTCCTTCGGTACATCAAAACTCATAAACTCATAATATAAGCATCATCGTAACCTTAAGCGTGCGGACCCTACGGTTCGAGAACAATGTAGACATGACCGAGACACGTCTCCGGTCAATAACCAATAGCGGGACCTAGATGCCCATATTGGTTCCTACATATTCTACTGAAGATCTTTATCGGTCAAACCGCATAACAACATCGTTGTTCCTTTGTCATCGGTATGTTACTTGCCCGAGATTCGATCGTCGGTATCCAATACCTAGTTCAATCTCGTTACCGCAAGTCTCTTTACTCGTTCCGTAATACATCATCTCGCAACTAACTCATTAGTTGCAATGCTTGCAAGGCTTAAGTGATGTGCATTACCGAGAGGGCCCAGAGATACCTCTCCGACATTCGGAGTGACAAATCCTAATCTCAAATACGCCAACCCAACATCCGCCTTTGGAGACACCTGTAGTACTCCTTTATAATCACCCGATTACGTTGTGACGCTTGGTAGTACCCAAAGTGTTCCTCCGTAAACGGAGTTGCATAATCTCATAGTTACAGGAACATGTATATGTCATGGATAAAAGCAGTAGCAACATACTAAACGATCGTGTGCTAAGCTAATGGAATGGGTCATGTCAATCGATCATTCTACTAATGATGTGACCCTGTTAATCAAATAACAACTCTTTGTTCATGGTCGGAAACATGACCATCTTTGATTAACAAGCTAGTCTAGTAGAGGCACACTAGTGACATATTGTTTTGTCTATGCATTCACACATGTATCATGTTTCCGGTTAATACAATTCTAGCATGAATGATAAACATTTATCATGAAATAAGGAAATAAATAATAACTTTATTATTGCCTCTAGGGCATATTTCCTTCAGTCTCCCACTTGCACTAGAGTCAATAATCTAGATTACATAGTAATGATTCTAACACCCATGGAGTCTTGGTGCTTATCATGTTTTGCTCGTGGAAGAGGCTTAGTCAACGGGTCTGCAACATTCAGATCCGTATGTATCTTGCATATCTCTATGTCTCCCACCTGGACTAAGTCCCGGATGGAATTGAAGCGTCTCTTGATGTGCTTGGTCCTCTTGTGAAATCTGGATTTCCTTCGCTAAGGCAATTGCTCAAAGATTGTCACAGAAGATTTTCATTGGACCCGATGCACTAGGTATGACACCTAGATCGGATATGAACTCCTTCATCCGCACTCCTTCATTAGCTGCTTCCGGCTGCTATGTACTCGCTTCACATGTAGATCCCGCCACGATGCTTTGTTTAGAACGCACCAACCGACAGCTCCTCCGCTTAGTGTAAATACGATCCGGTTTGCGATTTAGAATCGTCCGGATCGGTGTCAAAGCTTGCATCAACGTAACTGCCACGATGAGCTCTTTGTCACCTCCATATACGAGAAACATATCCTTAGTCCTTTTCGTATTTCAGATGTTCTTGATCGCTGTCCAAATGATCCACTCTGGATTACTTTGGTACCTCCTGCTAGGCTTATAGCAAGGCACACATCAGGTCTGGTACACATCATTGCATACATGATAGAGCCTATGGCTGAAGCATAGGAACATCTTTCATTTCTCTCTATCTTCTGCGCAGTGGTCGGGCATTGAGTCTTACTCAACTTCACACCTTGTAACACAGAAAGAACCCTTTCTTTGCTTGATCCATTTTGAACTTCTTCAAAATTTTGTCAAGGTATGTGCTTTGTGAAAGTCCAATTAAGCGTTTTGATCTATCTCTATAGATCTTAATGCCCAATATGTAAGCAGCTTCACCGAGGTCTTTCATTGAAAAACTCTTATTCAAGTATCCCTTTATGCTATTCAGAAATTCTATATCATTTCCGATCAGCAATATGTCATCTACATATAATATCAGAAATGCTACAGAGCTCCCACTCACTTTCTTGTAAATACAAGCTTCTCCAAAAGTCTGTACAAACCCAAATGCTTTGATCACACTATCAAAGCGTTTATTCCAACTCCGAGATGCTTGCACCAGTCCATAGATGGATCGCTGGAGCTTGCACACTTTGTTAACACCTTTAGGATCGACAAAACCTCTTGGTTGCATCACATACAACTCTTCTTTAATAACTCCATTAAGGAATGCAGTTTTGTTTATCCATTTGCCAGATTTCATAAAATGCGGCAATTGCTAACATGATTCGGACAGACTTAAGCATAGATACGAGTGAGAAACTCTTATCGTAGTCAACACTTTGAACTTGTCGAAAACCTTTTGCGACAATTCTAGCTTTATAGACAGTAACATTACCGTCAGCGTCAGTCTTCTTCTTGAAGATCCACTTGTTTTCTATTGCTTGCCTACCCTCGGGCAAGTCAACCAAAGTCCATACTTTGTTTTCATACATGGATCCCATCTCAGATTTCATGGCCTCAAGCCATTTTGCGGAATCTGGGCTCACCATCGCTTCTTCATAGTTCGTAGGTTCATCATGATCTAGTAGCATGATTTCCGAACAGGATTGCCGTACCACTCAGTGCGGATCTTACTCGTTGATCTACGAGGTTCTCGTAGTAACTTGATCCAAGTTTCATGATCATCAACTTCCTCACTACTTGGTGTAGGTGTCTCGTAAACCGGTTTCGCGATTTAACTACTTTCAAGTAAGGGAGAAGGTACTATTACCTCATCAAGTTCCACTTTCCTCCCACTCACTTCTTTCGAGAGAAACTCCTTCTCTAGAAAGGATCCATTCTTAGCAACGAATGTCTTGCCTTCGGATCTGTGATAGAAGGTGTACCCAACTGTCTCCTTTGGGTATCCTATGAAGACACACTTCTCCAATTTGGGTTCGAGCTTATCAGGTTGAAGCTTTTTCACATAAGCATCGCATCCCCAAACTTTAAGAAACGACAACTTTGGTTTCTTGCTAAACCACAATTCATAAGGTGTCGTCTCAACGGATTTCGACGGTGTTCTATTCAGTGTGAATGCGGCCGTCTCTAGAGCATAACCCCAAAACGATAGCGGTAAATCAGAAGAGACATCATAGATCGCACCATATCTAGTAAAGTGCGACACGACGCTCGGACACACCATTTCATTGTGGTGTTCCGGTGGCGTGAGTTGCGAAACTATTCCGCATTGTTTCAAATGTAGACCAAACTCGTAACTCAAATATTCACCTCCACGATCAGATCGTAGAAATTTAATTTTCTTGTTACGATGATTTTCAACTTCACTCTGAAATTCTTTGAACTTTTCAAACGTTTCAGACTTATGTTTCATTAAGTAGATATACCCATATCTGCTTAAGTCATCTGTGAAGGTGAGAAAATAACGATATCCGCCACGAGCCTCAATATTAAGCGGACCACATACATCTATATGTATGATTTCCAACAAATCTGTTGCTCTCTCCATAGTACCGGAGAACGGTGTTCTAGTCATCTTGCCCATGAGGCACGGTTCGCAAGTGCCAAGTGATTCATAATCAAGTGACTCCAAAAGTCCATCAGTATGGAGTTTCTTCATGCGCTTTATACCGATATGACCTAAACGGCAGTGCCACAAATAAGTTGCACTATCATTATCAACTCTGCATCTTTTGGTTTCAACATTATGAATATGTGTATCACTACTATCGAGATTCATCAGAAATAGACCACTCCTCAAGGGTGCATGACCATAAAAGATATTACTCATATAAATAGAACAACCATTATTCTCTGATTTAAATGAATAACCGCCTCGCATCAAACAAGATCCAGATATAATGTTCATGCTCAACGCAGCACCAAATAACAATTATTTAGGTCTAAAACTAATCCGAAGGTAGATGTAGAGGTAGCGTGCCGACCGCGATCACATCGACTTTGGAACCATTTCCCACGCGCGATCGCCACCTCGTCCTTTGCTAGTGTTCGCTAATCCGTAGTCCCTGCTTCGAGTTGCAAATATTAGCAATGTAACCAAGATCAAATACCAGTGCTCATGCGAGCTCTAGTAAGGTACACATCAATAACATGTATATTACATATACCTTTGTTCACCTTGCCATCCTTTTTATCCGCCAAATACTTGGGGCAGTTCCGCTCAAAGGACTACCGCTTGCGGAGAAGCACTCGATTTCAGGTTTAGGGCCAGACTTGGGTTTCTTCTCCGAGCAAACAACTTGCTTGCTGTTCTTCTTGAAGTTCCTTCTTCTTCCCTTTGCCTTTCTTCTTGAAACTAGTGGTCTTATTGACCATCAACACTTGATGCTCCTTCTGATTTCTACCTCCGCAGCCTTTAGCATTGCGAAGAGCTCGAGCATAGTCTTTACTAACCCTTGCATATTATAGTTCATCACGAAGCCTTTGTAGCTTGGTGGCGTGATTGAAGAATTTCATCAATGACACAATCATCCGGAAGATTAACTCCCAATTGTGTCAAGTGATTGTAGTACCCGGACATTCGAGTATATGTTCACTAATGTAACTATTCTCCTCCATCTTGCAGCTATAGAACTTATTGGAGACTTCATATCTCTCAATCCGGGCATTCTGTTGAATATCAACTTCAACTCCGAACATCTCATATGCTCCATGACGCTCAAAACGTCGTTGAAGTCCCGGTTCTAAGCCGTAAAGCATGGCACATCGAACTATAGAGTAGTCATCAGCTTTGCTCGCCAGACGTTCTTAACGTCGTCGCCAGCATCCGCATCAGCCTGTCACCTAACGGTGCATCCAGACGTAACTCTTACAGGCAGCAATGAGGATAATCCTCGAGTTACGGACCCGATCCGTGTAATTGCTACCATCATCTTTCAACTTTGCTTTCTCAAGGAACGCATTAAAATTCAACGGAACAACAAAGACGAGCCATCTATCTACAATCAAACATAAACAAGCAAGATACTATCAGTACTAAGTTCATGATAAATTTAAGTTCAATTAATCATATTACTTAAGAACTCCCACTTAGAAAAACATCTCTAGTCATCTAAGTGATCACGTGATCCAAATCAACTAAACCATAACCGATCATCACGTGAAATGGAGTAGTTTTCAATGGTGGACATCTTATGTTGATCATATCTACTATATGATTCACGCCGACCTTTCGGTCTCCGTGTTCCGAGGCCATATCTACATATGCTAGGCTCGTCAAGTATAACCCGAGTATTCTGCGTGTGCAAAACTGGCTTGCACCCGTTGTAGATGGACGAGAGCTTATCACACCCGATCATCACGCGTGGTGTCCGGGCACGATTTAACTTTGGCAACGGTGCATACTCGGGAGAACACTTCTTGATAATTTAGTGAGAGATCATCTTATAATGCTACCGTCAATCAAAGCAAGATAAGATGCATAATGGATAAACATCACATGCAAATCAATATAAGTGATATGATATGGTCATCATCATCTTGTGCTTCGTGATCTTCATCTCCGCAGCACCACCATGATCACCATCGCCACCGCGCGACACCTTGATCTCCATCGTAGCATCGTTGTCGCCTCGCCAATCTTATGCTTCTACGACTATCGCTACCGCTTAGTGATAAAGTAAAGCATTACGTAGCGATTGCATTGCATACAATAAAGCGACAACCATATGGCTCCACCGATTGCCGATAACTTCGGTTACAAAACATGATCATCTCATACAATAAAATATAGCATCACGCCTTGACCATATCACATCACAACATGCCCTGCAAAAACAAGTTAGACGTCCTCTACTTTGTTGTTGCAAATTTTACGTGGCTGCTACGGGCTTAAGCAAGAACCAGTCTCACCCACGCATCAAAACCACAACGATATTTCGTCAAATAGACTCCGTTTAACCTTCTCAAGGACCGGGCGTAGCCACACTCGGTTCAACTAAAGTGAGAGAGACAGCACCCACTAGTCACCTTTAAGCAACGAGTGCTCGTGGCGGTGAAACCAGTCTCGCGTAAGCGTCACGATAATGTCGGTCCGGGCCGCTTCATCTCACAATACCGCTGAACCAAAGTATGACATGCTGGTAGGTAGTATGACTTGTATCGCCCACAACTTACTTGTGTTCTACTCTGCAAAACATCAAACCATAAAAACTAGGCTCGGATGCCATTTGAGGGGAACGAGTAATTTCAAAAATTTCCTACGCACACGCAAGATCATGGTGATGTATAGCAACGAGAGGGGAGAGTGTTGTCTACATACCCTTGTAGACCCGGCGAAGCGATCACAACGTAGAGGAAGTAGTCGACGTTCTCCTCGCGATCCGACCGATCCGGCGCCGTTACTCGACGCCCGAGTTCTTGACACACGACAGCTCGATGACGCCCTCAGACTCGATCCAGCCGAGTGTCGAGGGAGAGTTTCACAAGACGACGGCGTGGTGACGATCTTGATGTTTCACCGCGCAGAGCTTCGCTTAAGCATGACGGTATGACCGAGGTGGAATATGGTGGAGGGGGCACCGACACGGCTAAGGAACGATCCGTAGATCTAACTTGTGTCTTCATGGGGTGCCCCTGCCCCGTATATAAAGGAGGGAGGGAGGAGGAGGCCGGCCTAGGAGGAGGCGCCATAGGGAGTCCTACTCCCACGGGAGTAGGATTCCCCCTTCCTAGTCCAACTAGGATCCTTCCATGTATTAGGAGTAGGAGACTAGGAAGGGAAGAGAGAGGAAAGGAAGGAGGGGTGCGGCCCTCCCCAGCCCACTCGGACTAGGGCAGCAGCGCGCCTACCTAGGGCAGCCCTCTCTCTTTCCCGTATGGCCCATAAGGCCCAATACTTCTCCCGGCGAATTCTCGTAACTCTCCCAGACTCAAAATTACCCAATGACTCGGAACCTTTCCGAACTCCGAATATAGTCGTCCAATATATCGATCTTTACGTCTCGACCATTTCGAGACTCCTCGTCATGTCCCCGATCTCATCCGGGCTTCAACTCCTTCGGTACATCAAAACTCATAAACTCATAATATAAGCATCATCGAACCTTAAGCGTGCGGACCCTACGGTTCGAGAACAATGTAGACATGACCGAGACACGCCTCCGGTCAATAACCAATAGCGGGACCTGGATGCCCATATTGGTTCCTACATATTCTACGAAGATCTTTATCGGTCAAACCGCATAACAACATACGTTGTTCCTTTGTCATCGGTATGTTACTTGCCCGAGATTCGATCGTCGGTATCCAATACCTAGTTCAATCTCGCTATCGCAAGTCTCTTTACTCGTTCCGTAATACATCATCTCGCAACTAACTCATTAGTTGCAATGCTTGCAAGGCTTAAGTGATGTGCATTACCGAGAGGGCCCAGAGATACCTCTCCGACATTCGGAGTGACAAATCCTAATCTCAAATACGCCAACCCAACATCTCGCCTTTGGAGACACCTGTAGTACTCCTTTATAATCACCCGATTACGTTGTGACGCTTGGTAGTACCAAAGTGTTCCTCCGTAAACGGAGTTGCATAATCTCATAGTTACAGGAACATGTATATGTCATGGATAAAAGCAGTAGCAACATACTAAACGATCGTGTGCTAAGCTAATGGAATGGGTCATGTCAATCAGATCATTCTACTAATGATGTGACCCTGTTAATCAAATAACAACTCTTTGTTCATGGTCAGGAAACATGACCATCTTTGATTAACAAGCTAGTCTAGTAGAGGCACACTAGTGACATATTGTTTTGTCTATGCATTCACACATGTATCATGTTTACGGTTAATACAATTCTAGCATGAATGATAAACATTTATCATGAAATAAGGAAATAAATAATAACTTTATTATTGCCTCTAGGGCATATTTCCTTCAATTTTCCGGGCAAACAAGATGCCAGAGGAATGGAGACGGAGTATATTAGTACCTGGGAGGTCGACGATGGAAGCCATTTTCTTGGTTCGACAACTCATGGAGAGATACAGGGAGCAAAAGAAGGACTTGCATATGGTGTTCATTGACTTGGAGAAGGCCTATGATAAGATACCATGGAATGTCATGTGGTGGGCCTTGAGAAACACAAAATCCTAGGAAAGTACATTACCCTCATCAAGGACATGTACGATAATGTTGTGACAAGTGTTCAACAAGTGATGTCGACATCGATGACTTCCGATTAAGATAGGACTGCATCAAGGGTCAGCTTTGAGCCCTTATCTTTTTGCCTTGGTGATGGATGAGGTCACAAGGATATACAAGGAGATATCCCATGGTGTATGCTCTTTATGACGATGTGGTGCTAGTTGACGATAGTCTAACGGGGTAAATAGGAAGTTAGAGTTATGGAGACAAACCTTGAATCGAAGGGTTTAAGCTTAGTAGAACTAAAACTTAGTACATGATGTGCGGTTTCAAGACTACTAGGTGTGAGGAGGAGGAGGTTAGCCTTGATGGACATATGGTGCCTCGTAAGAACACCTTCGATATTTGGGGTCAATGCCGCAGGAGGATGGGGTATTGATGAAGATGTGAACCAGCAGAGCCTCCGTAAGCCCCAAAGTGCATAGCGGACGGCTAAAGCGCATGGAGAATGTCAAGAGAGGTCGGGTAGTCCGAATTTGACATGGGAGGAGTCCGTAAGAGAGACTCAAGGATTGGAGTATCACAAGAGAACTAGCTATGGGCGGGGGTGCGTGGAAGCTTGCTATCCATGTGCCGGAGCCATGAGTTGATCACGAGCTCTTATGGGTTTCACCTCTAGCCTACCCCAACTTGTTTGGGACTAAAGGCTTTGTTGTTGTTTAAAAACATGACTCAAACCCTAGCCACGGACGGCCGCCGCAACGAAATCGGCCGGTTTTTGAAAACACAGTAAAAAACTCAAAAAATTCAAAAAAATGGCAGACCTCCGTGTCACATCATCAAATGTGGCCTACCAACTAGCAAAAATACCAAACTTGCAATACCGGCATTTTCTTGAGCTACTCGGTATGATTTTAACCATGATTTCTACAAAGTTTACAAAAAACCCTATTTTTTTCTACACCCAAACCCAAATTTTCCCCACACCAAAATTTTCCTCCACAAAATTTCCCTCTCCCAAAATTTCCCTCCACTCCTCCACTCCCTCTCCCACTATCAAAGGGACCCACCCCTACCTCTCCCACTAGCACGCTGGATCCCTCCTCCCAAAATTTCCCCATTCCTCCCCATTCCCTCCCTCTCCCCGAGCCGCCTCACCGACGACCACTCCTCCCCGCCCGCCACGCCACGCCGCGACCGCCACACCAAGCACCAAGACCGCCACGCCGCATCAGACCGCCACGAGCCGCCCCGCCACGACTAATCCACTCCCTTCTCCTCTCCCTCCACTCGACGACGGTTCGGTAGATCCTCTCTGGTCGACGACGGTGGCGGCACGACGACATCATCCACATCATCAACGATCGACGACGACGACAGTACCCTCTCCTCTCCCTCTCCCCTATGGTTCGGTAGATCCCCCCGGTCGACCTAGGGTTAGGATTTGGTCGATCTAGGTTAGGATTCGGTCAATCGGCGAGCTCCCCGGCGGTTCTGGTTCTTGTTCTTCTTCATGTCGATCTAGGGTTTGAGGAAGACCTCCTCCGTTCATGGTTTAGGGTTCATGTTGATGTTTAGGGTTCATGTTCATGTTCATGTTCATGGTTTAGGGTTCATGTTCATGTTGATTTTAGGGATGGGGATGGATGAGGAGGTGGATGATGTTGCTTGTTTATTTCCTTTGATTTCATCGAAAATGATGCCTTGTGCCGCCCAAGATGTTGTAATATTGTTCTATGGCTGCCCATGATCTCGCTTTTGTACTTCTCGCAAGTACTGTTGTTTCATGCTTTACTAGTGGAAACATCTAGTTGTTTTGAAGGTCCTCATGATATACTCACGATAGTGGAAACATCTAGTGGAAACATCTGGTTTCAAAGATCGTTGTTTCATGCTTTACTCGCAAGTACTGTTGTTTCATGCTTGTCTGTCGACTGTCTAAGCATGTGTACATGACACTAATTCACTAGTTCATGTTCCTTGCTTGCTAACATACATATTGCTTGCAAGCATACATGCTTAATTAGGGTTTCCATTAGCAGTACTTGCTTGTATCAGTAGCACATGGAGAAGAAGCTACTTGCTTTCTTATTAATTAGGGTTTGTATCAATAGTATTTGCTTGCTTCTTTTCAATTTCCTTCAATGCTTGCTTGTTTCTATTAGTAGCACTTTGCTTGCTTGCTTGTTTAGTGTACATATATTTCCACTGTACATGCATGCTTGTTTAGTGCACTTACATGTTTGCTTAATTAATAACAGTACATCACTGTATGTGCATGATGGTCCAAATGCTTTCCTTTATTGATACAAGTGCATCATTTTACATTATCCCTGTTGTATATGACTGTTGTTTATTCTATTTTGCAAGCACCACCTCAAGATCATCCATGGCAAGGATGACAAGGTCAAGCATGAGGCCAACCGTTGGTATGCAACTTGCTCCTTGTGGTTATACTGCCAGTTTCATCAAATCTGTGTCTTAATATGCTAAGTGAAATGTATTGCTGCAATCTGAATAAGCTGGCTTAATTGTGCCTGTGTGCTGTTAGTCTTCCTTACCTGAATAACTAGGATTAAATGATAATAAAATTTCATAAGATATGTTTGGCTGCCTGTCCATGCATTCCAAACATTCACCTAATAGTTATGTTTCCTGTATCATGCAAAGAAGAGCCTCTCACCGAGTACGAGAAGGTTAGGGCTAGAAATATCATGAGGAACAATCAGTGTTCCGGTCCCTTGGCATCGGTGCAATAGCGCCGATGATTAGGAAAACAAAGGGTGTACAAGAAGGTAGAAGTGATGAGGTTCAAGAGGGTAGTGGAGTTATCAATGATGACCTGTAGTACAATCCTAAAGAGGATGAAGTTATTGATGGAGAGGAAGTGGATGATGTTGTAGTCAACAAGATTGTTAAGGTGCAAACTCTGCCTTGCTTGGAGGGTTGGGGTTCTGTTATTCTATGTTATTCCTTGTGCTCACATATTTATCTTGTGATCTAATGCTTTTTCCGTGCTGTTCATACGAGGCAATCAAGGAATCTAGGAAGAAGAGGCCTGGTGTTAAGAAGACAACAAGAAGAAGAACAAGAGCTTAGAAACATCTATCGCAATGCCTCCAGAAGGGTGATGGCCCCGCTCCAGACAAAAAAGAGGATCCTGGAACTCGATGAACCAGCCCTTGATAGAGTCACAAGGCAGAAAGCAATGATGGCGATCGCGACGGACCATCAGAAAGTATGCTGCGATGGACTCTCGAGACCTCAAAGGCAAACGGGTGATGAGTTGTCGCCCATGGATGAAGGAACCACTCAAAGATGGATGGAAGTGGCCCTGCTCGCCTAGATGAAGCAGAACCATCTGCATTGATGAAGCAGCATCGTCCACACGCACCTCAGCCCTGTTGCACCTTCTATTGACAGAACGCCTGTCATCAATGAAGAAGAACAGCAGCTTGTGCTTCAATCGTGCAAGTTGACCTTTGCAATGCTATCTTTACTAGTGCATTTTCCAAATGGAATGATCATGTATGCTTTTGTCGATTCCTCGCATTTGTCGATTTCTATTCTAATTTATGAGTTCAGATTCATTTTCGATGCAATGAATCCCAAGACTAGACTTAGAAAGGGCAGAGGGCTAGAGAGGATCACCAAGTCGCTTGGTAGCAAGGTGCCTATCCAAATTGTCAAGGGATGATTCGTCCAGAGAAGCCTCTCAGCAAAGAAAGCTTGCTTCGAGTGTGGACTCATTGCAAAAGCCATCTTCCGGTTCTTCCTCATTTCAAGCTATACAAAAGAGATGCTACTCTATTGGACAACTACATTGGGAAAGTTGCTGTAAGCTACTTGTTTCATAGTTAATGCACTATCTATTTTCTGTTACACATATGCATGATCACTAATATTGTTCCTACCTTGTTTGCTATGTTGGTAGGCAAATTTTGAGATGAACACGGACTCGGAGACCATCAAGACCTCGTGCAAAGATATTCTGCAGAAATATTCAAAGAACAGACGCCATCAGATCAAGAAGAAGTATTTTGATACCGTAGTCGCAAATAAAGTCAGCATTAAGTCTCCGGTGCCTGATCTAACGGATGGTGAATGGCAAGCTCTGGTGGAGATGTGGTCTACCCCAAGACACAAGGTTTGTCTCAGCTTTGTTTGATGCTTTATGTTTCGCACATGATATGCTAGTGCTAGATCATGCCGACAAGGTGCTTTTTGTAGGAAACCTGTGTGTCGAACAAGATGAATCGAGAAAAGTCGGTACAATCACGTAACTGGTTCGGTGCACTACACAAGACACATTTTTGCCATCGTGAGAACTCTTCTCTAGAGACCTTACCGCTTGATCCTCATTGAATAACATTTCGATTCTTGCTGAATAACATTTTGATTTTTGTTGAAAAACATTTCGTAAAGAAGAGCGTAAGGGTGAGGAGTCTGTCATGATTGACTTGTTTAAGGCCACCCACAAAAGCAAGAAGCACGGGTTTTGAGCCACCAAGACTGCTATAGTAAGTCACTCCATGCTTTGCCCTGCTTGATTCACAACCAGCTTTGATGCTTTCATGATTTGATGTTGTTTGATTCGAGCTACCAAGAACACACGCTATGTTCCATGCTTTGATGTTGTTTGATACTTCAACAAATATATCGTAACTTGTTGTAGCTATTTGATGCATTTTTATGATATGATGAAATTTGATCTGAATGTTAGTTTGATGATCGGCTCACTCGGGAAGCCATCTTATATAGAACCACCATTCTAGGCTTAATGAAGTGATCATATTGTTCCAATTGCATGTCTCCGTGTCACTAGTGATCTTCTTGTATATATTTTGTGTGCTGGTTTGGTTATTTCAAATAATCCATTTGTGTGCTGGTTTGGTTTCTCCCGCTTGGTTTGGTTTGCAAAATGTGAAATAGATCTCCCACTAATGCCTATCATTTTCCTCCATATGCTAGCTTGAGATGGAAAAATGAAGGACGCTACGGTACCAGAAGGTGAAGAGCCAAAGTCTCATTGTTCAAATTGTCGAACAAGTCCTCAAGACCGAAGTCACAAAGCACATTCCTCAGAATGTTGGGCTCCACCATCTAGGAACTACTCCGCAAAGCAACAACTAAAGTTGCTGTTCATGTTCGTGAGCTTGAGCAGAAGTCGGAGAGGTCTGAGCTTCAAGCTGAAGTGATGCAAGAAGAATTGGCGGCAATGAAGATGAAGGCGAAGAATCAAGTGCACGCGACAAGGAACTTGAGTGCTGCGCAAGAAGTCTCAAGAGCGGGAAGAGCAGTTAGCCCACTTGATGGCGCTCTTCGAGCTAAGGTAGTTTGAGCTGTGCTTGTGAACCTCTTTGTCTTTGAGCTGGGAGCTGTTGCATTTTGTTGAGAGCTGTTGCATTTTGTTGAGAGCTGAGAGCATTTTGAACCTGTGAACCTGGGAGTCTGAGCTGAGAGCATTTTGAACCTGTGAACCTGTGAAGTTATGTGATCTTGTGAACCTGGACCACTTGTGAAGTTATGTGATCTTGTGGATCATTTTGTTTATTTTCTGTTAAGTTATGTGGATCACTAGTGCACCTGGGCTTGTGGATCACTAGTGCCCTTTCTGTCTATAGTTATGCAAAATGAGAAATGGGCTCTAAAAAGGCCAAGGCCCAAACAAGAATTAGACCAAAAAGGCTTGGGCCTAAAAAAAGAAATGACTGTAAGAAAAAATTATAAAAAGGCTTCATAACAGAAAATAAAAAGGCCAAGGCCCAATTCGAACTAGACTAAAAAGGCTGTGGCCCAAAACAATAGTGGAATAAAAAAACAATTTCATCAGAAAAAGGCTCCATTCCCAGAAATTAAAAGGCCAAATTATTGGGCCAGGCCCATGCAGATAAGCAAAATAAAGAGAAAAAAATTAAAATTAAATGGGCTGAATTATTGGGCTTGGCCCATCAAGACGGCTGAAATGGACCGGGCTGATTCCATTTTACGACCTTTTCATTTGGTCGTAATTCTGCCACGTCAGCTTGCCACGGTGGATCTGACGTGGTGTGGTCGGATTGCTAGTGACCAAAACAGTTGGTCGTTAAATCTACGACCTTTTGTTTTGGTCGTAAACGTTTGCGACCATTCCAGAAGAAAGGTCGCTATAGTCAGTTTATGACGGCCAGCTTTTGACCTTATGTTTTTGGTCACAAAAAGGTCACAAATGGAAATTTGTGACCATTCAGTAACCAATAGTGGTGGTCACAAGTTGACATATTTCTTGTAGTGGAGTGTATGATAGATGAGATCTGGTGCACCCAATGGGTTGTTGACTCGCCTTCACCTTGAATGCAAGAATCCAAATCCAGAATCGACATAGGTTGCTTGCATGTATCTTTAAAAATTTGGATAAAACGCCTCTTCAACTCTGCCCATGATCCAATAGAGTTAGCAGGCAGGCTTTTCAACCAAGTACGAGCCGGATGTGGACGTAGAGACGCCGAGGCATGGAGTTTTTCCTCGGCAGCTCACCCATGCTACCACAAGGCACGTATAGACGCCGAGGCGAGCACAAACCTCCAGATCCGGATGTGGACATCTCCGCTATCATCTTCAAAGAGGGGCCCGAGCCACCAACCGCTACACACCACGTCGTCCAGACGATCAAGAGGCATAGCCACCGTCACCGTCATGTTGTCCACTGAAGAGCCAATCATGCGGACCGCCATCACCGTAGCTATGGCGATGGAGCGAAGGCACCTCCTACCACACCTAGGTCGGCACGACCACTAGGTCGGATCGACACCTCCACCGTAGGAAGTGCCCACGCTATGCTCCCAGCCACCCCAGTGGACAAGGGGAACAACCCCTGATTGTCAACGGCCATCGCCAAGGGGTAGCTCGCATGCCACCACACAGCAGCCATAGGCGCCAAATCCATCTAACGATATAGTAGCACCAAGAGGGCCCGACTCAGACCGATGCCAGCAAGACGCATACAAGAAGGGCACAAGGTGTCATCAACAGAGACTAGGTCGACCCTCTGAGCCAGCACGCCGCCAGATATCACCCACAACCACGAACTGGATTTGCGCTGCCGCCTTAGCATGCCAATGACCCGGAACACACCATCGCCAAACCGTAGCACATGCATCACCACATCACCACCTGGAGAACCACGACCACCGCCCAACCACCGTGGACAGCAGCGCCACCTGACGACCACCACCAGCGTGAGAGGCCATCACCCACCCACGTGATCCACCTCACAGCCGAGAGCCCCACCGGGCGTTCGCCTCCTTTGCACCAGACGTCGGGCCACTGGAGCGAAATCCAGCTGGATCTAGTCATAGACCATACCGCACTCCACTTCTCCGTGCAACACCACCAGCCCTCCGAGCTCCGCAGCAACCACTCAACACCATGCTGCCGTCGGGCGCCCTCGCCGGTAGCGAGCCGCCGCTGCGTCGTGACCCAAATCCGGGGCTGCCCCCCGCTCCCTTGGTTGTCCTGCACCACCCAACTATGATGCGAGAGGGAAGAGGGCCTTCGCCATCGGCTGCCCGGGCTTAGCCCGCGGCTTCCTTCGGCGTAAACACATGGGGAGGGAGGGAGCGAGGTCCGGCCGGACCTGACGGCTAAGGTTTGGGGCTCCTCCCGTGTCGCCCAAGCGGGGACTGCGCGGGGGCTCTTTTTAGCTATTTTACAGTTGCGCGCTGTGTTACAGTTTGTTCTTATTGTTGCTGCTGCATTCGTAATTACTCTCTCCGTAAAGAAATATAAAAGTGTTTCGCTCTTATGTTTCTTTACAGAGGAGTGGTTTCTTCTCCTGCTAGCGGGCAAGCGCAGCAGATGTAGTGTGTAGTTCGCTGCATGTCATGCATGTTTTTTTTAGGGGTACATGTCATGCATGTGGGTGCAAGGATGAAGAGCTGCGGATGGAGCACTTGCGCGCAAAGGCTGGCCCAAGCATGGATGCTCGGATCGGATGGGTCGATTGTTTACGGCCTCTCACAAGAAAAGGAGACGCGCCCATCTGCACACGGCCATCGAGACGCATTCCCTTTCGGAAAGTCAATTTGGCTCCCGGGGCCAAAAAATATTTTTTGAAATAAAAAAATATCAAGACAATTTTTTTGAGTGTACTTAGTCACATCCAAATGCTACCTGCAAATTTTGAGGCAAAAAAGATAAAATATTTTGGCTTGTACAAAAAACAAATCAAACACCAAAACTTACCCAAAAATGTCATCCCAATTTTTTTTTTTTGCCGACGAAACACCGCGCTCCCTTTCACATGAAAATTGTCATGCATGTTTGCGACACTAATGCGATCATCTACAAAAAAATTCAGATTTTTTTGAAAACATTTAATAGTTTTTTTCATGTTACTGTTCACCTGGGAACAAATGCTCCCGGGAGCCAAAAAGCCAGCCCCATTTCTTTTGCCGTTGTAGCACCTCATAATTCTTGGGGAGCCTGCACCCCCGCCCCCCAAAGACGAGTACATTTAAAATATTAAAAAAATGTGACAACAATCGCATGGACTAAGAAAATTACTTGTTGAATATATGAATTGAATTCTCAAAAATTCTATTGTTGAGGTGACCCAAATCTTGTGATTTTAAACTATGGTTATTGATATATTTTTCTAACCACGTGTATGACGTACGTGCGGCGGGAACAAATGATAGAAAAAGAAGATTAGCCGACTGGATCTGGATGTGGTCGACTGATTGACCAGACAAAGTTGGCAATTTAGGCTACTTTCAATGCGTTGGTGCTTATATGAGGTGTTAAGCACATTAAAATCTTTAGCAACTAAATCCTCCAATGCATAGGTGCTTAACTTGTTGGTGCTAAGCATCCTTTCTTTAATTATTTTTTAAATAAAGTTCTTCATCCATTGATGGGATTCTTCCATTTAAGTGTTTTGACTAGGTTCTCACGCTTGGCATTGTTTTTTATTGGGTCACCACACTCATCTCTCTCCTCTTAATTAGTTTACCACATCAGACTTTTTACCTATATGGCAACCTTACCACTTGTACAAGATGAACCATTAGGAGGGGCCTTAGAGCATGGCTAGCTCTCATCTAAATGAGAAATAACTATATCTCATCGATCTAACTCTTACATGTTGGATTTTGCGCAGATTCATGGGATTTTTTAATTTGTATTTCTTGGTTTGATTAATCTAATAGCATAGGGGTTAGATCGGATGAGACATTCGGGCAGTTTATCATCCAAATGCATGATGCGTACCAACTTGCGAAGAACGGAATGGATATTTGTATAAATTTAACCTGATGGAAAAAATACAGGCGCATCTTTTAGCTACTCCCTCCGTCTCATAATATAAGAACGTTTTTGATAAAAACCGTTCTTATATTATGGGACGGAGGGAGTAGTTATTATACACAGCCTCCTCGTCACAAAGGTAGAAACGACGGAGACGCAATCGAATCGAACACATACTAATTCCACAGTTCATCTCTAGGGCGTCTCCTGCAAGAGTCAGCACAGCGTGAGGTACATGTCGTGGGTAGAAGCAAGCATTCAAATCCTTGATGTCCGGACTGGCAAGGATGATGCTTTCTCTTCTGAAGATGGGTCAGTGGTTCGATGATGATGGCGGCTTCTAAAACGTGTGCATGTGGTGTACCCTTTAGGCTTCCTGCACCGACTGTTTGTCCCGATACATTATGTGGATGGATTGACGACGACCTGGGTTTTAGATATGAGGAGTGAGAACACTCTACATTATCGAGTTTGTAGGTGGAGTAGTGGCTGGGGTGGATTGATGTATGTTCTTATCAAAACTTTGTGAAATATAATTAATAAAAAATGGCTGCATACATCGATTAATGCAGAGAGGCCGGGGGTTTAACCTCATTTTCTTAAAAAATTGAAATCCTCGCCATCTTGGGCGCGACAAGCGGGTTCTTGCGCGCGACCTGCTCGCGGCCGGCTGCCTTGTAGTCGAGGAAGCAGACGTGTGCGCCGGCATGGCGGTGCGCGCCGCAGCAGGTGGCCGTGGCCCACCACCGGCACGCAAATCCCAGCAGCCCCACCTTTTGCTGGCACGCGTTGCACCGGTTCTTGGTCGCTCCAGCCGTCTTCTCGGGCGTCTCCTCCTCGCCCCGGGCTTTCTTCAGCTTCAGCGACCTGAGGCCGGACATGACGGCGGCGTCAAAGGCCATGAGGTCCAGCAGCTGCTGCCGTTCCTTGTAGCAGTTGGAGCAGAGGTCGTTTGTGGCCGCGCCGCCGCCGAAGAACCCGCAGCCGTTGGCGCACGGGGCCGCGCCGCCGGCATGCTGCCTCTCCTCCATGTTCTTGGTCGTCGGGCGAGGGGCCGATCGATTTACGAGCGGGTCTGGCGCGACGTGCTCTCGCCGAGAAGGTTGGTTGTTCGCGATGACCTCTCTTGGAGATTTCGTTGCGTAGCGAAAGCCTTTTATATATAGTACTTGCTTGCCCATGGACGATGATGGTTGGCATCGGACGGACATTCTCGCTCTGTGCTCGGACCCGGAATCCGAGCAGTGCAAGGAAGGAAGCTAGACGCCAGCGCCACCCAGGCAATCCGGCCGGTCTCACCACGTACGGGCTGTGTTCTTTTCAAGGCTAGAATCCGCTTGACTAACTCGGAAGGAGGTCTCCGTGGCGCACACTAGGCAGTGGTGCACACGAGCAAAGTGGCAGGCAGCGGCGGCAGGCAAGCACGCACTGCAAGCGGCGGCAGCGGCACGCAGTCGCACTCGCACGCACGGAAATTACTAGCGTACTGTACTACTCCCTCCGTAAACTAATATAAAAGCATTTAGATTACTATTTTAGTGATCTAAACACTCTTATATTAATTTACAGAGGGAGTACTAACTACTCCCTCTGTATCGTGTGTAGTACAACTTCTCCAGCGACATATATTTCTGTACGGAGCGAGTATTTCTCTTTCGTACAGCGTGTTTGTGTTGCATGCATGACGAGCAAGGTAGGGGCTAGCAGCTGGAAGAAATTTCTGCGGCCATGCAACACCACCAACAATGGCATGATTCGCTACGAGGTCCAATGGGAGTGTAGAGGAATATGATGCAACTCTCAATGTATTGATGGGTGCATATGCACAAGTTTATATAGTACATAGGGCAAGTCATATCCTCAACTATACACAAGGAGGAGACTTGGAGTACAAGAATACATGTGCTAAATACATATCTCAAACCCCCCCGGCAGTCGAAGCGACACTGTTGCTGACGCAGAAACTAGACCGGAATTCCTCGAAAGACGTCGTAGGCAAGCCTTTGGTCATGATGTCGGCAAATTGTTGGAAGGTGGGAACGTGCAGAACACGAACATCGCCAAAAGCCATCTGATCCCGAACAAAATGGATATCAAGCTCAATGTGCTTGGTGCGACGATGATGAACCGGGTTGGCGGAGAGGTAGACGGCGGAGGCGTTGTCGCAGTAGACGACCGTGGCCTTCTCAACAGGACACGCAACTCATGAAGAAGCTGACGAAGCTAGGAGCACTCAGCAACAACGTTAGCCACAGCGCGGTACTCAGCCTCGTCGCTCGACCGCGAGACGGTGGGCTGCCGCTTGAACGACCACGACACCAGGGACGGTCCAAGGAAGATGCAGTAACCCGAAGTAGAGCGTCGGGTGTCCAGGCAGCCATCCCAGTCGGCGTCGGAGTAGGTGACCAGATCAGTGGGAGTGGAGGGGCGCGCAGAGTAAGACCAAGATCCATAGCACCGTGGATGTAGCGGAGAATCCGCTTAACGGCAGTCCAGTGAACGTCTCGAGGAGCATGCATATGCATGCAGACCTGCTGAACCGCGTACTGAAGCTCCGGTCGGGTGAGATTGAGGTACTGGAGAGCACCAACAATGGACCGGTAGAAGCCAGCATCCGGAGCGGGAGTACCATCAGTAGCAGAGAGCTTGGCCTTCGTGTCAACAAGAGTGGCGGCCGGTTTGCAGTTAAGCACCCGAGCACGGTCGAGGAGCTCATGAGCGTACTTCCGTTGATGAAGAAACAAACCATCAGGACGATGCACCACCTCAACACCGAGGAAGTAGTGCAATGGACCCAAGTCCTTGATGGCAAACTCAGCACGGAGACGATCAGTAAGCCAACGAAGGAGCTCAGAAGTGCATGCTGTCAGGATGATGTCGTCAACATAGAGAAGCAAATACGCCGTGTCGGTGCCCTGGTGATAAACAAACAACGAAGCATCGGAGCGTGTAGAGCGGAAGCCGAGTTGGTGAAGAAATGTTGCGATGCGCTGGTACCAGGCACGAGGAGCCTGCTTGAGCTCATATAATGAGCGTGAGAGCAGACACACATGATCAGGACACGCCGAATCAACAAACCCCGTGGGCTGCTGACAGAAGACCTGCTCCTCAAGATGACCATGGAGGAACGCCTTGGAGATGTCCATCTGATGAACCGGCCAGGCACGAGAAACCGCCGACTATAAAACAGTGCGGATCGTCTCAGGCTTAACGACCGGAGCGAAGGTGTCGGTGAAGTCCACACCGGCGCGTTGCCGGAAACCACGAAGAACCCAACACGCCTTGTAGCGATCAAGAGTGCCGTCGGGACGAAGCATGTGTTTGAAGACCCACTTCCCGGTGGTCACGTTTGCGTGCCGGGGACAGGGAACAAGATGCCAAGTCCGGTTCCGCTGCAAAGCATCGAACTCCTCCTGCATGGCGGCCATCGAAAGAGGGTCGCAGAGAGCGGCCCGAACCGAGGACGGCAGCGGGGAGGGAGCGGACGTCGAGGCGGTGCAGACGTAGTCATCCGCATAGCGCGAGCTCGGGCGGAAGACACCGGTGCGCGAGCGTGTGATGGGCCCGACCACTGGAGCAGCTGCGGGTGGCGGCGAGGCCGTGGCATCCACGCGTCCACGGGAGAGGCGGGCCGAGTTGAGGTCGAGGTCGCGGCGTCGGGAGAACCAGGCGACGACGGGGCAGCGATCGCGCCAACAGGCGACCGAGGCGGACTCGGGGCAGGGCGATCGAGCTGGGTCGGTTGCACAGAGAGGCGCGCGCGAGGAGGCCGCGCCAGGAGGGGCCGACCTAGCAGGCGGCCCAACATGCGGCCCAGCATGCATGGCGGGGACAGGGGCGACGTCGACACGGCTCCAGGCGACGAGGGCGTCGAGCCGTAGGAGGGAGCCATGGATGGCCCCGACCCGGAGGAGGGCGCCGCAGGCGGGGGTGCCGGAGCACCCAAGGCCGGCAGCGGGCGGCGGCGTGGAGGAGAACCCGCTGCGGGAGGGGAAGACAGCGCCACCTGTTCCTGTGCAAAGGGAAACACAAGCTCATCAAAGTACACATGCCGTGAGGTGATGACACAGTGAGACACGGGGTCATAGCAGCGATAACCCTTAGTGTTGGCCGGGTAACCAAGGAAGACAAATGGAACGGAACGAGGAGCGAGTTTATGAGAAGTGGTGGCGGTGGTGTTGAGGTAACAACGGCAACCGAAAATACGAGACCATCATAGGAGAGAGGAGTGCCATATAAGAGATGGTGAGGTGCATAGTTCCAGCACGGACGGCATGGCCGGAGGTTAAGGAGGAGGGTGGCGGTGGCGAGGGCATCTGGCCAAAACCGAGAGGGCATGTAGGCATGGAAAAGAAGGGTACGCACACACTCATTGAGGGTGCGTAGGATGCGCTCGGCACGGCCATTCTGTTGGGAGGTGTATGGACACATGAGATGAAACACGGTGCCGTGGGAGGAAAGAAGATGGCGGATGGTGAGATTGTCGAATTCTTTCCCGTTGTCGGTCTGAAGTGCGAGTATGGGTGGCCCGAGCTGTGTGGAGACATAAGCATAGAATGCAATGAGAGTGGCGACAACATCGGATTTCCTACGAAGAGGAAATGTCCACACAAAGTGAGAGTAATCATCCAGTATAACAAGATAGTAACGATAACCAGAATTACTAGGTACTGGAAATGTCCATACATCGCTATGAATTAACTCAAACGGAAAGGAAGCAACTGTGGAAGAGGAACTAAAAGGAAGGCGAACATGTTTGCCTAACCGGCAGGCTTCACAGGAGTGAGCGCCTATTTTATTACATGAAAAAGAAAATCCTCTCATTATTTGATCGAAGTGAAGAAGTGCTAGGATGCCCAAGACGAGCATGCCAAAGATCGGCGCCGGCTGAAAAAGCTCGAGGACCACCCGGAGATGACGGCGACTGAACTGGGTAGAGGTCGCTAGGACCGTCACAGCGGTGAAGAATCATCCTGGTGCGAGCGTCCTTAACAGAAAAGCCAACTTCGTCAAATTACACAGTTACAAAATTATCACGAGAAAGATTACGAACGGAAACTAAGTTCTGAATGAGATGAGGAGAAACAATGACATTATTAAGAGAGAGAGGTCTAGAGTTAGAGGGAAAGGGTGCAGAACCGACATGAGAGATGGGAAGACCAACACCGTTGCCGATGATGATGCGGGAGGGAGTGGAAGTGGGATGGACGTAGGAGAGGTTACCCGAGTGAGCGGGCATATGGGCGGTGGCACCAGAGTCCATAATCCAATCGCCGCCGCCACCAGAGTAGGGTGGCAGCTACTGCAGCGCCGCTAGAAGGGCCGGGTCGTAGTAGGGGGCGCCGTACGCGCCGTAGGAGGGCGCGACACGAGGGGCGGGAGCACAGCCGTGGGCGCCGAGAGGCGCGACCAAGAGCGCCTGATGCGTGCTCGGGCGGGGGCCGAGGATGCCCGCCGCGGCACCAGCATACTGTATGTGTGCACGACCCATGTCTAGGTATTGTAGCCTCCGGCCCAGGGTGGCGGGGGCTGCTGCTGGGGAGGTTGACCACCGCCGCCGCCACCTTTCCCTCCGCCTTGGCGTTGACCACCGCGACCGCGGCGACGGTTGCCACCGTTCCCACCGTTGCGCGGTGGTTGGGACGGCTGCGGCACCGGCTGGGACGGTCGGAGGACGTGGCGCCGAGGATGGTGTAGAGGCGCCGGTGGAGAGGCCGGCGACGAGAGCGGTGTGGACGGGACGAGTGCGGAGGTGCTTCATCCGCCGCTCCTCAATACAAAGATAGGCCACCGCCCGCTCGTAAGTAGGGTTGGCCATGAGGGTGAGGTTGGAGGCGGCGTTGCCGAAGTCCTCGTTGAGGCCGGCGGTGAGCGTCGAGAGGAGAAGCTCGTCGCCCACCTTGAACCCGACGTCGTTGAGATCGTCAGAGATGGTCTTGAGCCGGAGACAGAAGGCGTCGAAGGTGGAGTCATTCTGATGACACCCAAAAAATTCCTACTGCAAAAAAACAATCCGTTGAAGCTTGTTGTCGGTGAAGAGGCCATTGATCTTGGTCCACACCGTGTAAGCATCGTCCCCATCGCGAACGACGGTGTGGAAGATGTCCGGAGAGACGATGAGGAAGAACCACCGGATGAGGGTGGCGTCAATGGCGAGCCAGTTGGCGTCGTGGGCGCCGGCGAAGAAATTGGCGAGACCATCCACATGATCAAAAAGGTTGTACTCATGGAAGAGGAGATTGAAGTAGATTTTCCAGGTGTAGTAGCTTGCGGAGGCGTGGGAGAGGATGATGGGGACGTGATCGGAGAGGTGGATGTTGCGGATGTCGGCGGCTTGGGGGTCATCGGGTTTGGACCCGTAGGAGGAATCGAATGGGTTGCTAGGGGGTGCGCTGGAGGAGGAGGAAGTCCCGAGGGCCGACATGGCAGCAAGGGCGGGATGGCGGCGCGGGATGGGAGCATGAGGGTTTTAGGGTTTTGGGGAGGAGGCGGCTCGGGGTGAGCGGCGGGGCGCGGCGGGGAGGGTGGAGGCGCGGCGGGGGGAGGGTTGTGGTGGTGGGAGGGAGGAGGCGCACCGGCCGGGGAGGCGGCGGCGCGGGTCAGCAGGAGCGGCAGCAGCGAGGAGAGGCGACGGCGGCGTGGCTAGGGCTGGGATCGAGGGTCAGGCTGATACCATGTAGAGGAATAGGATGCAACTCTCAATGTATTGATGGGTGCATATGCACAAGTATATATAATACATAGGGCAAGTCATATCCTCAACTATACACAAGGAGGATACTTGGAGTACAAGAATACATGTGCTAAATACATATCTCCACAGGGAGAACTAGTTGGGCCAACAATGGCGTAACTGAGAGAGCCCTATTAGCACAAAGCATACTATTTGCTAAGTCGATCTGTTCAAAATTATCGTAGTAGTCAAAGGAAAAAGCTGCACGTACACCGTCGTCGCGACCGAGATCAACGACCGGAAGATTCGACAAAGCTAGCTCCTCGGCGACTCTTGAGAGTGAGAGGCCACCGCCGAAACGCATCTCATACGCAAAAAGGAAGATGCAACAAAGACACAAATTGCAGATAAGATGTAAGAGCATCTTCAGCTGTTGAGCCCCCAGGAGGGATTTTTTCGCCGCTTGGGGAACTGCCGGCGAGAATTTTGGATTGAGGGGGGAGGGGAAGGGGGGCAAAATTTTCCACTCGTTGTGCCCCCCAAGAGCAGTGTTGGGCTCCCTCGGAGGCAGCTGCATTTCGTCGAGCATCTTGACCACGGCGGCATCAACGACCCCCAGCCAGCGGAGGAGCGCGAGCGTCGACGGGGAAGGAGGCGATGAGAAGCTCGAGGAGACATGCAACAGCCGGCAGCCAACGTCGAGCCTCCCATCACGCCTAGGAGCAACTCACCTCAGGGCTCCGCGCGCACCCAGAGAGTCGGTGCCGGCATGGCATCATGGCGCCTGCGGTGCACTAGAAGTACAGCGCCCCGAGACGGCCAACGGCACCGGCTGCTCTGGTTCGCATCACTGGCACCGGCATGGCGCTCTCCCTGTTCCCTGCTCGGTGATGCACTCTTCTTCGCCGCCGGCGCCACGGTGGGCGCCCTGCTGCTGCTCACACTGGCCTCGCCTGTGTCTCCGCCAGCCGTGCTGTTGCTCCTCTTCGCCGCTGGCGCCGAGATGGGCGCTGTATCTTGCCGCGGCACCGCCATGCCAGCCTCCTCCTGGGCCACGCACCGGCCACGTTCGTACCTCTGCAGCCGCCTCCCGAGCCGCGCACTGGCTCCCGCGTGTTGTCGCGTCGCGCCTCCGCCTGCGCCGCGCCAGGCTCCTGCGCAGGCCGCCCTCCTCCACCGTGCTGCTCCTCCCCTCGCGGCCGGGTGCTCCTCCCCTTCGAGCTCCTGTGTTGCTCCTCTTCTTGCGGTGACCCGCCTCCACGCGCCTGCGACGCCCGCGTCGGCTGCTCCGCCGCCCGCTCCCTTCCCCGGCACGATGTGGGTGCTGCCTCAGCTGCGAGGTACTCGAGGATGGCGTTGAGGATATGACTTGCCCTATGTATTATATATACTTGTGCATATGCATCCATCAATACATTGAGAGTTGCATCATATTCCTCTACATGGTATCAGCCTGACCCTCGATCCCAGCCCTAGCCGCGCCGCCGTCGCCTCTCCTGGCTGCTGCCGCTCCTGCTGACCCGCGCCGCCGCCTCCCCGGCCGCTGCGCCTCCTCCCTCCCACCACCACAACCCTCCCCCGCCGCGCCTCCACCCTCCCCCCCGCGCCCGCCGCCACCCCGAGCCGCCTCCTCCCAAAACCCTAAAACCCTCATGCTCCCATCCCGCGCCGCCATCCCGCCCTTGCTGCCTTGTCGGCCTTCGGGACTTCCTCCTCCTCCAGCGCACCCCCTAGCAACCCATTCGATTCCTCCTACGGGTCCAAACCCGATGACCCCCAAGCCGCCGACATCCGCAACATCCACCTCTCCGATCACGTCCCCATCATCTCTCCCACGCCTCCGCAAACTACTACGCCTGGAAAATCTACTTCAATCTCCTCTTCCATGAGTACAACCTTTCTGATCATGTGGATGGTCTCGCCAATTTCTTCGCCGGCGCCCACGACGCCAACTGGCTCGCCATTGACGCCACCCTCATCCGGTGGTTCTTCCTCATCGTCTCTCCGGACATCTTCCACACCGTCGTTCGCGATGGGGACGATGCTTACACGGTGTGGACCAAGATCAATGGCCTCTTCATCGACAACAAGCTTCAACGGATTGTTTTTTTGCAGTAGGAATTTTTTGGGTGTCATCAGAATGACTCCACCATCGACGCCTTCTGTCTCCGGCTCAAGACCATCTCTGACGATCTCAACGACGTCGGGTTCAAGGTGGGCGACGAGCTTCTCCTCTCGACGCTCACCGCCGGCCTCAACGAGGACTTCGGCAACGCCGCCTCCAACCTCACCCTCATGGCCAACCCTACTTACGAGCGGGCGGTGGCCTATCTTTGTCTTGAGGAGCGGCGGATGAAGCACCTCCGCACCCGCCCCGCCCACACCGCCTCGCCGCCGCCTCTCCACCGGCGCTCTACACCATCCTCGGCGCCACGCCCTCCGACCGTCATGATCGGTGCCGAGCCGCCCAACCACCGCAAGAACGGTGGGAACGGTGGCAACCGTCGCCGCGGTCGCGGTGGTCAACGCCAGGGCGGAGGGAAAGGTGGCGGCGGCGGTGGTCAACCTCCCCAGCAGCAGCCCCCGCCACCCTGGGCCGGAGGCTACAATACCTAGACGTGGGTCGTGCACACATACAGTATGGGTGTGTGTGGAGGGGAGCACGTGGTGGTCCAGGGAGGAAATGGAAGAGAGAGGAGAGAGACACTAGCAGGTGGGCAAGCACCTGCAAAACGGCGAAAATAGCCCCCAGCTCCCTGGGTTTGCGTTGGGGTCGCCGGCTCTATTTTTGGCCAAATCCGGCGCTAATCGAGCTCATGGGGGCATGAGTGGGACTTTTTTCGTCCGCCGGCGGTGAAAAAGTATCCATGAGGGCCTTCCTGGGAGACGTGTGGAGATGCTCTAATCAACCGAGCTTTGCGCCACCACAGCCGTGAAACGTAGGAACGGGTAGGTACAACCGGCAGCCAGCAGGAGCACGACGCGGTCGCGGTGGTTGTGTGCATCTACCGGGGAACCCAACCCAAGCATGCATGTGCGTTCTCTACGCTATGCCGATGAAAACCTTTAAACGTCGAGAGAATTCCTTATTTAACATCGTGTCTAAATTTTATTCCTTATTTGACATCGACAAATAATTTCTTTCCTATCTAACAACGCGTCTAAATTTTATGCCTTTTATAATACTTATGTCCATTTTAAGCCTAAGTGACACCTGAAATGATCCTTTTGCCCTCATGTGGTATGTTCGTGTGTGCCTGCGTGTGATGTTGCGTGTGTTTGTGTGTGTGTGTGCGTGTGCTACTGCAACGTGTGTGTGCGCGCGCGCATGTGTGCTGCTGCGTGTGTGTTTGCTGGTCGCAGTCTCGCCTTGCTGGTCAACGGCCGGTCCATGAACGAGTGCATACCCTCGGTCGCAAGGGTGGTACGGACGTCATCCATTACGTGCAGTCCAATACATTATACAGGAAAACGGCCTAGCAGGAGGCATGGCCCAGCTCAGAACTTCAAAATCTTTCGAACTAATTACTGGATGTGCGTTTCTCTCCAAAAGAAATACTGTACGTACGTGTTTACGCCAGACTTTAGGTATGGCATGCGGCAAACCTTGCCAAATACTAGCTGGCTTCGCCACTGGGTGCGTGCGTCCGTGGCTCCGTGCTGCTGTGTGTGCTGCTGCGTGCGTGTGTGTGCTGCTGCGTGCGTGTGTGTGTGTTGCTGATGCGTGAGTGTGTGCTGCTGCCTTTGAGTGTGCTGCGTGTGTGTGTGTTGCATGCGTGCGTGCTGCTGTGTGTTGATGCATGTGCATATGTTGTTGCGTGTGTGTTACTGCTCTCGCACTGATGTTGCGTGCGTGTGCCATTGACCCGCACACACATATAACATATGAGAGGTAAAAGGGTCATTTCAGGTGTCATTTAGGCTTAAAATGGACGGAAGTGTTATAAAAGGCATAAAATTTAGACTCGTTGTTAGATATGAAAGAAAAAGTTTTCCAGTGTCAAATAAGGAAAGGAAATTTAAGAAAGTGTTAAATAAGGAATTGTTTCTTAAACGTCCTAGCTGCTACCACCGTCTGGACTGTGAGGCCTCCCGGCCTCTAAGAAGAAAACCCCGGGCGACCTGCTCTTGTTCAAGTTGAGCTCTGCATCCATCACACTCCACTCATCTGGCCATTTGCACCTGCTCCGCCCCATCGATCAACCTCTTTCAATTCCATCCATGCGGCCGTACAACAAGGGTTTTCTTGAGGGTTTTGACGGCGGTGTCGTGACCATCCGCCCCGTGGCTCCCATGCTCCCAGCTGCGGCACCTTCCGCCGCCCTCCCCTCCATCCACAACCTCAACAACATCGGGAGCCTCGTCACCGTCAAGCTTGACGTCTAGGCCGGCAGCTACTCCAAGTGGCGCGAGCTCTGGCGCTGCGTCCTCACCATGTACGCCGTCTCAAGCCACGTCGATCACTACTCTGACCCATCCCAGCAGACTCCCTTCTGGCGCCACACCGATCTCACGATCCTCCTGCTGATCTACTCCACCCTCACCGACGGCCTGTACGAGGTCATCCAGGGCGACGGCAACACGGCGTACCGCGCCTGGCATATGCTGCAGGAATTCTTCCTCACCAATCAGCCGGCACAGGCGGTCCACCTCAGCGCGGAGTTCCGCGCCCTCACCCAGGGCACCCTCCGTGTCGCCGACTACTGCGGCAAACTCAAGGCTATGGCGGACGCCCTCTCTGACGTCGGCGAACGCATCACCGACCGCACCCTCACCCTTCAGATGCTTCGCGGCCTCTCCCGGTGTTTTCAGGTGATTGCCACCGTCCTGCCGATGCAAAACCCCTTCCCCACCTTCAATCAAGCGCGCTCGCAGTTGCTCCTTGAGGAGCTCACGCAGGACGCGCGTGACCGTGCTGACGGCTCCACCGCACTCGCGGTCGGGCTCGGTGGCGGCGGCGCCGATTGTGGTGGCGGCGGCAGCGGCGGCGGCGGCGGCGGGGCGGCGGGCCTCGTCTGTGCTGGTGGCTCCTCCTCCGTGATCGCGGCAAAGCCCGGTTGACGCGGGCACTCCGGCGCGTGGCGGCGGCTACTCTCGTGGCGTGGTTGGGCGCGCGCTGTCGCGGCGGTCGCGGCGGCTTCAACAATGGGCAGCGGCGGGCGCGCTGTGGTCATCGATGTCGGGGCGACGCCTGGATGGGCTACTTCGCACCTTGGGGTGCGCCCTTCCCCCCGCCAGGCCGTGCGCCCTGGATCCCGCCCAACGCCGCCGGGGTGCTCGGACCGCGCCCTGGCAATCCCGCCCACGCCTACCCCATGATCTACCACGGCGGCGCTTCGTCCTCGGCTCCGCCCACGCCATCCCAGCCGTCGTGGGATCAGGCCGGCCTCCTCGCCGCCATGCACAACCTGTCCATGCAGTAGCAGCAGCCTGGCGCCCAGGGCGAGTGGTACCTCGACACCGGCGCCGCCGCCCATGTGACCGGGAACCCAGGTAACCTCGACACGCTTTGTTCTCCATCAAAGTTTTCTTCTTCTAGCATCATTGTCGGTGACGGGTCTCATCTTCCCATTACTGCCACCGGTTCCTCCACCCTTACCTCGCGCCCATTCTACCTCCACAACATCCTCTATTCTCCTCGCGTTGTTACGAATCTTATTTCTGTCCGTCGCTTTTGCATTGACAATTCCGTGACAATTGAATTTTCCCCTTTTGGCTTTGTTGTGAAGGATCTAGCCACTCGGACACCACTCATGAGCTCCAGTAGCTACGGCCAACTTTACCCGTTCTCCGGCGACACGGCGACTCGTCCGGCGGCGCTCTCTGTGCACGTTGACAGCCTTTGGCATCGGCGCCTCGGTCACCCTAGCGTGGCATCTCTTTCCCGTTTACGTACCTTTTTACCCTCGTGTAATAAGCTAGTGCACCCCCGCGGTGCGTGTGAGGCGTGCCAACTAGGACACCAGGCTCGCCTCCCCTTCCCTACTTCAATTACGTTTACTACTTTCCCTTTTCAACTTGTCCATTGTGACCTATGGACCTCTCCTGCATCAAGTTTTTCCGGATATAAATACTATTTGCTTATTCTAGATGATTTTACACACTTCTCTTGGAGTTTCCCCCTTCGCCATAAATCCGATGCCGCTGCCACCCTCGAACGTTTCTTCACCTATGTTCGCACACAATTTCATGTTGTGATCCAATGCATGCAATGCGATAACGGCGGCGAGTTCCTCAATATACGTCTTCGCGCTTTTCTCTCCGACCACGGCATCGCGCTTCATCTCTCCTGCCCTCATACGTCTCCACAAAACGGAAAAGCCGAACGTGCCATCCGCTCCACAAATGACATTCTTCGCACCCTCCTCCTCCAAGCCTCCATGCCACCCGCGTTCTGGGTCGAAGCCTTGCACTCCGCCACTTATCTCCTCAATATTTGCCCCTCTCGCGCCATCGGCAACCATGCACCTCACCTCGTCCTCTTCGGCACCCATCCCGACTACGCCGCCCTACGCACCTTTGGGTGCTTGTGTTTTCCTAACACCTACGCCACCATGCCGCACAAACTCGCACCGCGTTCGGTTCGTTGTGTGCTTCTGGGTATGCCACTCAAACACAAAGGCTACCGATGCCTCGACCTAGCCACCCATCGGGTCATTACGTCGCGCCACGTTGTCTTTGACGAGATGACCTTTCCTTTTAGTTCTGCCTCGCCACGCCGCATGAGTGAGCACACCGCGCTGGCCGCACCGGATCCCGCTCCCACCTTCCAGCCGATCCACCTCGATCCCCACCCCCACCAATCCCCGCACCTCGTACTGAACGATTCCCCCCGTGATCCCAGCCCACCAGCGCATCCTCTCCGGATCTCGCGCCCACTCCACCTGCCTCGCCCCCGCCCGAGAAACCCGGGCCCAGCGGATCCTCCTCGGCCCCCGCGCCCGCCTCACCCGATCCCCGCTCGCCAGCTAGCTCGCTGTCCCCTACCAACCCCACCGAATCCCCCCTGTCCTCTCCCGATACGCCACCAGCCCGGCCGCTCCCACCTGGCGCCGTACCGATCGCGCCTCCCAAAAACCTCCACAATATGCGGACGCGGGCCAAATCCGGCTTCCTCCAACCACGTAAGCTCATGGCGATCGCCACCGCACCACCTTCCATCTCCCCCATCCCTCCCAACTACAAAATCGCACTCAAAGACCCAAACTGGTATAATGCTATGCTTGAAGAATTTAACGCTTGGTGCAAAACAAAACGTGGTCTTTGGTTGCTTGTCCCGCAGGTGTCAACTTGGTGTTTGGCAAGTGGATTTTCCGTCACAAACTCAACCCCGACGGCTCCCTCGCTCGCTACAAGGCACGTTGGGTGCTTCGAGGCTTCACCCAGCAGCCCTGCGTCGACTACGGCGAGACCTTCTGTCCGGTGGTCAAGCCGGCCACCATCCGCGTCATCTTGAGCGTCGCCGTCAGCAACAACTGGGCCATCAACCAGCTCGACGTCAAGAACGCGTTCCTAAACGGGACGCTCGACGAGGTCGTCTACAGTCAACAACCGGCTGGCTTCGTCGACAGCGTGCGGCCCGCTGCCGTGTGCAGGCTCCACAAGTCCTTGTACGGGCTTAAACAGGCTCCCCGGGCCTGGTTCCACCGGTTCACCACGTTCCTGCTCACACTGGGGTTCCAAGCCTCGCGCAGCGACTCCTCGTTGTTCATTCTCCGGCGAGGCCCGTCTGTCGCCTACCTCCTCCTATATGTCGATGACATAATCCTCACAGCCAGCACCGCCGCGCTCCTAGCCTCCCTCACCACCGCGCTCACCATCGAGTTTGCCATGACTAACCTCGGCGCCCTACATCATTTTCTTGGCATCAACGTGCAGCGCAGCTCACGCGGGCTCTTTCTCTCGCAACAGCAATACACTCTCGAAATTCTCGACCGCGCCTCCATGCTCAACTGCAAACCCATCGCCACCCCTGTCGACACCAAAGCCAAACTCTCCGCCACCGATGGTGCGCTCGCCTCGGATCCCTCTCTCTTCCGCAGCCTCGCTGGAGCGCTCCAATACCTCACGCTGACCCGCCCTGACATAGCCTATGTTGTCCAGCAGGTCTGCCTCGTCATGCACTCCCCTCGCGCACCGCATGTCGCCTTGCTCAAACGCATCCTCCGCTACCTCCGTGGCACCGTGCATCTCGGGCTTCACCACCGCCCCTCCGCTTCGTCGCAGCTTGTGGCCTATACAGATGCTGATTGGGCGGGGTGCCCCGACACACGACGGTCTACCTCCGGCTACTGCATGTACCTCGGAGAGAACCTCATTTCCTGGTCCTCGAAACGGCAGGCGACCGTGTCGCGCTCGAGCGCCGAAGCTGAATACAGGGCCGTCGCCAACGCGGTTGTGGAATCGTGTTGGCTGCGCCAACTTCTACAGGAGATCGGCCGCCCTCCGGCACGTGCGACCATCGTCTACTGCGACAACATCTCTGCCACGTACCTCTCCTCCAATCCCGTCCAGCACCAACGCACGAAGCATGTGGAGATCGATCTTCACTTCGTTCGTGACCGGGTGGCCTTCGGCGATGTCCGCGTCCTTCATGTACCGTCATCCTCCCAGTTCGCCGACGTGTTCACGAAAGGATTGCCGACGAGCGTCTTCCTCGAGTTCAGGTCCAGCCTCAACGTCATCGCCGATCCCGTTTCGACTGCGGGGGGCTATTGGACAACGGCTCCTACGACTACGACTGCACCCTCCTGACCGAGTCCTACGGCCGCACCGGATCGCGCCCACGTCGCTCCTCTCTTCGTGCGTCTGTTACGCACGTCGCCCTTGAGCATAGCTCGGGCTGTTGTAATCTCAGTGTATATTATTGTAACCATTGTATCAATGTAAATCAGTGTGTGAATCATATCTTCCAACTCACCTTGTGTGCTGCGAGGACACTCGGCTTAGTGCGATGTACGTCGAGCGTTTTTGGGTACGCTCCTTTTTTTTTGGGTGTGTACAGCTTACGTGGATGTACCCAGAGTCTCGCGACTTCGCCGTGCGCCGCACACACCAGACACATGGTTTATAGCCTTGTATGCCGGGTGGCCGATATAAAACTCTCGGCGTACGCGTGAACAGAAGGCAAAAAAAGATTTTTCTTTTCCTTGTAGTGGCACTACTAGCCCTCCCAGCTCCAACGCAAACACCCAACACCACGCCGCCGCCGGGCGCCATCGCCGGTAGCGACCCAGATCCGGGGTTGCACCCCCGCGCCCTTGGGTGTCCCGCACCACCCGACCACGACGTGAAGGGAAGAGGGCCTCGGCCACTGCCATTGGCCACCGGAGCCCTGACACGAGAAAAGAACCATGAGGACGTCTTCATGAAGAGCTCGGCACCCACGGGTGTCGCCGTTGTCGGCGTCAAGGCACAGAGCTTTCGCTCGGCAACTCACCCGTGCCACCTCGAAGTCGCGAGCACGTCAAAGTGCTAGAGTCACATATCCGGAGCAGGACGCCGCCCCTCCAAGCGAGAGGGCACATCCGAGCTACCAGCCGCTGCATCTCCCGTTGCCAACACAACCCCGGAGGAGAGCCACCACCAACGCAATGATGCCCGCCAGAGAGCAACCGTGCAAACAGGCATCCGGAGCCGCCACCCCGGCATCCTTGTCACTAGATAGAATCTGCCGCCCACATCATAGCGCACTCAACCACGGTAGGAAGAGCGACGACAGTCCATCAACTCCTAGCCCAGCATCAGTCCCACGGTCTGGATAGACGTGTCCACTGTAGGAGGCAATCCCGGTGGACTGAGAGGGACACGACTCGAAGAGTGCCAACGGCCGCCCATGAGTCGGCTCCAAGATTTGGGGCTCCTCCCGTGTCACTCGAGCGAGGGACGACGCTGGGGCATTTTTAGCTGTTTTACTGTTGCGCGCTGTGTTACAGTTTTTTGTGTTGTTGCTGCTGTGCTGTGCATTCGTAATTAGTTTCTATATATCACTGTACGTGCATATCTCTAGCTAGTGGGCAAGCGCAGCAGATGTAGTGTGTGGTTCGCTGCATGACATGCATGTGGATTTCAAGGATGGAGAGCTAGCTTAGCTACGGATGGAGTACTTGCGCGCGAAGGCTGGCCCAAGCATGTATGGGATGCAATGCAATGCATGTGCATGGATCAATTATTTACCAAGAAAAAGGAGAGACGCCTTTTTCTGCACCCGTCTGCACAAGGCCACCAATTCCTTGCACCAATTCGGTCCACGAGAGCCAGCTGCCAGCGTTTGTCATGCATGATTTTTCTTCACACTGGCAGCGTTTTGACAACAGAACTAACCTCGTCGAGAGAGGAACCTTCACGAGAAAAAGCCCGTTGGACGATCGTTCGCCGGAAAATTCCCCCGAGCTGACGTCTGCGCGTCCTACATATATGCCCATTCCTCTCGTCAGACCGTCCACTAAACAAACCTGATCGTGTCCACTGGCAGCTCACAACATAATTTGCAGGGATGAGCGACGGTGGCCACTCCGTCTCCAGCGATGACTGCCTTGAGGCCTGCTGCTGCGACTGCTTCTGGGATGCCATCTGCTTCCGCATCCTCTGTGCTCTCGTGATCGTCACCGTCCTCGCCACCGTGGTCACGCTGCTCGTCTTCACCTTCGTCCCCAGCCCCGTCCGCGTCAGCGTCGAGGACGCGGCCCTCTCCCGCCTCGGCCTCGCCGTCAAGAACGCCACGGCCACGGAGCTCGCCTACGACATCTCGCTCGCCGTCGCCGTGCACAACAACAACTGGCTCATGCGGGCCGTGCACACCGCGCCGCTCGACGCGGAGCTGCTCTTCGCCGGTGTGCGCTTCGCCCGCGTCCGTCTGGCGGCCGCAGGGGCCGTGGTCCGACCGGGGCGCATGGAGGTGTACCATGCCACGGCGGCGGCCGACAACACGAGCGTCGCGCTGGGGAACGCAGGGGTGGGGGAGTTCCTCAGGGAGACCGCGGCGGGAGTGTTCCAGATGGAGGTCAAGGTTGTCGGGCAGGTCAGGTACCAGCCACACCACAAGCTGCACAAGCTCGACGCGATCTGCCGGCCAGAGTTGGTTCTGTCAACGGCAACCTCGCCGGCGATGTTCAAGAAGGTCATGTGCGATGTTCAGAAAGGCCATTGATGCTTAGGATCGAAGCTAGGTACGATGGTTCAAGTTCCCTGTTTCTTCTCACGGCTGCTGATGGATACTTTTGCACGGCTGCTGATGGTTACTGTTTCTACCTGATGTAACGTGGCTGTTCTAATACCCTCTGCTTGTTGGTAATTTGTGTAAGTGATTTATGTGGCTGTTTTGCGGCCAATGTTTCTAGCTGATGTAATTTTGGGAAGTTCGTTATGTGGCATCTCAAGAATAAAGTTTCATGTAACCAGCTCATGACATTTCTTCTCGATGGCCTCTAGTATTTTGACAGTCCTGATCGGAAGCCATTTCATTACTTATTCATTTTCTTTTTTAGAACGATAAGATGGGCTAGTTATAGCTCATGTCTCTTCTCCTCTTTTAATATTTAATTTTGGTGAATTAGATGAGACACATGTAGTACTTATCTGGGATGGACTTATATTCACATTTTGTATAGTTCCAGGTTACCTATGTTTTTTGTAAAGTATTGTCACCAAAATTTGTATATTGCGATGTCTAAGGCTGGTCACAATGGGCAAAGAACATAAGCTAGTAACTTACACACTTCCCTAGACTATATTACTACCTTCATAGTGGGTAAGAACATCTATGTAGTGTCATGCAACGATGTATTTATTAGGTTATAGACTCATTGTTTCTTGGAGTGTGTCATGTTCCGGTAACTTAGCTAGTTACCACAAGCACCTCTCTCTTCATTAAATATGTGCCACATAAGCAAAGTTGTATTGGAGTGTGTGATGTTACTCCTAAGTTCCTCCCCATTGTGACCAGCCTAAGACTCCAGTTTTCCTATATATATTTGATTTAAAGAAATATTAACACAATTGTGCAGGTTACATGTATTGTGTCCCATATTTAGACGACCACTTCAATATATATTGACCCCTATAGTTCACTCTCATCCCTTTAGGTTTAGGCTGTGATCCCTCTTCATAAAGTACAAAATAGATCTCCCAAGTCCTTTTCTATTCAGGTTAATCATCATCTTGTCTTACTCGAAAAAAAAATCATCATCTTGTCTAAATACATCTACGTACCTTATGCAAAAAACAAACAAATGTGGAGACACGCAGGCGCGAGGAAGGCTCCCCGAAATTTCTGCTTCAACCAACTAACAAATTAAAAGCACGAAAGGATGGAGCAGTGGCCATGGCTGTGGCCGGGCATGCCGTAAACGGAAACCATGCAAGCGTGAAGACGACGGGGTGTGGTAGGCTGTGGTAGCGCTTTTGCCTCAACCATGCAAGCATTCCCATCACATTTACTCAGCTGGCACGTTCCCACCTTCTCTCTCTCTCTCTCTCTCTCTCTCTCTGTCTCTCCCCGTTCACATTCACTACCTCCCACATGCATTCTTCCTTCTTTTTTCTGCCTGCAGCTAGCGAGTGGAAATCAATTCAAATCACTGCCAAGATGAACAAAACTGAAAATTTGAATCAGATGTATGGCACGAGTATTTGATCACGCTAGCTCAAGATAATGCATGTCGATGTCACTTCAGCAAACCCACATTCTCCAAAACTGGTGGAAATCATATGGTTCAAAAAATAAGAGGAAAACACAAGTCGTGAGGGGCCATGGTAAGTGAGAGTACCCAAAAAAATTGGGGTTTAAAATCTCAAATTAGATCCCATTAGCTGCTTTTTGGGTTTAAAATACTTTTTTGGCATTTCTCATAAAAAAAACCTCAGTGTGATCAACAGAAGTGAAAAATACCATTGTTTATAAATTTCATGCAATGAAATTGGGACCTTACAGCTCCCTCAGTCGAGAAAAAGAAAGAAAGATCAAGTGCGTCGCTTTTAGATGGCTAGTGCCAGAGTTTTCATGTGGCACATCGCCGACAGCTAAACCCATCTCAAGAAAAAGTTTCATGTAACCAGCTCATGACACATCTTCTCGATCACCTCTAGTATTCTGATATTCCAGATTAGATGTCATTACATTACTTTTCCTTTTTCTTCTTTGGAACAATCAGATGGGCTAGTTTGTTCATCTCTCTTTTCAAGTGTATAGCTAAAAACTACCACTTTTGTAGCTAAAGTTCCAAAAATACGTCCTCTATTAAAAAAATCATAAACCTAATGGCACCATTGTATTAACTTTGTCATTTGTTTCAAAAAATTCCCGTCTCTTCTTTAAAAAAAGTTAATATATTTTTGGGAAAATATTCTGTAATCATGGTCTTCCAGATGAAGTGTCTAACAGAATTGAATTTCGGAAATATGTCTTTTTCTTGCCAATTTAATTTTTGGAAAATATATCTTCTTCTTGCAATTATTTATTTTTTGTGGGTACCCGCAAGTATATTTTGACAAGTTTTGTACAACTACAATGTTTGTCCTCCTTATTAGATTGAGTTGACAAGTTTCGTACAGCTATGATATTTGAGCTCAATATATAATTTCCAACATCATACTCCCAATAGAAGTTGAATAGTTTTTTACTGTAATACTTACCTTGGAACAAATTCAAAAAGAAATTAACATCAACATCATAATTAGAAGTCGAATGTGTATAGGTTTGGTTGTATGATATCTGAATGTTGTTGGTTGTTTGCGGTTAGTAGATGGGGCAGCCAGATAGTAAATGAAGTATATAAGGGCCTGTTGTACAAACCGTTTGGGGAAAGGAGTAAGACTCTTTTCACTAATAGGCTTGCAACTATTTTCAGGAATAAATATTCATGTATCAAAACCTGTCGGCCGTGCATTTTAGACCTTCTAATGCAAAAATAGTTTCTGCCAAAAATAAAGTCAGTTGTTAATTTGTGATGTTTGAACAGCCTTTGGAGCCAATTGTATGCTCTTCTAGCAGCTTCTGCATCATCTAATGATTGAATTTTCTCTTGGTTTGTAAACTCCAAAAATAAGACAATTTGGACAATCAGCAGTAGGACTGATGAAGTGGCGATTGTTTTGCACTTGGGGTGTCCTGTCAGCACAAAAAATGTATAATAAAAAGTAGCTGGGGAAATGAGATGGAAAACTATATCATTGTAATTTTTTAATCAAAACTAGAAGCCTAAGGAAAAGAGAGAGAGAACAAATGATCAACACTTCCGCAACATTGGGTGTTGAATAATTTTCTATCACGACTCAGCTAAAAGTTACTTCTGAATTATTGTAACATCACCAAAAATTATTAGAAAATCATTAGTGTTGCAACATTTTCTCTCGCTCGCCGTAAGTTATGATTCCAAGATTTGTTTGAATCTAGCCAATGCTGACTTCTTGCTTTTGCAACAGGTAATAACTTGTTTGCGGCTGTTTATTTGCTGCATGGCCTATTGTTACCTACATGTTTTTGTTTTGGGATAATAAACATTGAAATCTGTTATAGGGATCATAGATATGTATCATACTATTGAATGAATTACTCAAAGAGCACGACGTTTTGCAGCACCCGCGGAAGGGAAAAGAGATGTGAACCCAAGTTTGAAGAATGGCGCATCGAACTTGCAGACTATGGATAGATTGCTGAAAGAGCACCACGTCTTGCAATGCACCTGCGAAAGGAGAAAAGAGGTGTGAACCCATGGTTGAAGAACCACACGTAAACTTGTACTAGTATTCAGTATCGAAGAATGGCACCTGCGACTGGTTGCACTCTCCTTTCCTCGCGAGTTATTTACCCAAAACCACCACATTTGAGGCTAGGGTAACAACTTGATACCACTTTTTGGACAGGGCATAAAAAACCACCAAAATTGCGCCTAATCTGTAACACGGAGCACTGATGCTTGACTTTAGTCGCGAAGATAGCGAATCTGACCGGTTGGGCCCACCTGTCCGACCGATGTGGCATGCCTACATGGAAATTTGCTGAGGTAGCCAAAGGCCCCACCTATCAGCCTCTCTTATTCACCCCCTCTCTCTCCCCAAGCCACTTTCTTCCCCACCCACCCCGACACAACCGGCCATATCCAGCGCCGCCGCTAGAGCCTTATCCCGTCGAGCCACCCCACCCGGCAAGCCTCCCCGCCGTCCCAACCATCTACCACCCGCTGCCACAAGCCACAGGCCCTGGGGCTCCACGACGGGCGTGGCCAGGGCCTCCCATCGGGCGCGGAGGGCGCGGCCATGGGGCTCCACGACAGGTGCGGCCAGGGCCTCCCATCGGGCGCGGAGGGCGCGGCCATGGGGCTCCATGACGGGCGCGGCCAGGGGCTCCCGTTGGGCGCGGCGAGCACGGGGCATGGCCACGGCGCTCCACAACGGGGCGCACGGCCAAGGCCTCCCTGCGTGAGCCGCGATCACGGGTGTGGCCAGAGCACTCCACGGCGGCGCGCGCGGCCAGGACCTCCCTGCGGGCGCCGTGCGCACGGGTGCGACCACGACACTCCACCACGCTCCCCCTCCCCCTCTGTATGGTCGCGACCAGGGCCTCACCACGAGCACGGGTTCCCGACCGAAACTAGTCGGAACTAGGCGCAGCAGAGGGCTGGGGCAGCTCGGCGATGTCGGGGCAGTGCGGCGAGCTGGAGTTCGTCCATGGCGGTGGACATGGCAATTGGCTCCTGTTTGAGAGAGAGAGAGAGAGAGAGAGAGAGAGAGAGAGAGAGAGAGAGAGAGAGAGAGAGAGAGAGAGAGAGAGAGAGAGAGGGAAATCAGGGAGGAAGGAGGAGAAGAAAATGAAAGGGGCGGCGAGGGGAGCTCCAGCGGCTTGACAGCGGCGGCAGGTCTCGGATGACCGTCGACCAGTAATGGCAGCAAGCCGCGCCGGCGGCGGGCTGCGCTGATAAGCGCCCTTTACCTGTTTGTCGAAATGCCCACGAGAAAAAGAAAGAAATGGAAAAGAGACAAACATATGAGTCCCTTACAGGTAGGACCCTTGTCCAACTCAGCAAATTGTCCACACAAGCATGCCACGTCAGACTGACAGGTGGGCCCAACTTGTCAGTTCCACTGTTTTCACGTGCTTAGCAGACAATCAGTGCTCCCCGTTAGTCATTAGGCACAAAATCGGTGGTTTTTTGTGCCCTGTCCAAAAAGTGGTACTAAGTTGTTACCCTAGCCTCAAATGTGGTGGTTTTGGGTAAATAACTCTTTCCTCGCCTCAAACCCTCTAGGTTGTGATTCCTCCACAAAATAGACCTTCCAAGTGATATTTCTGATTTAGGTTAATATTTCTCTCGTATAAATAAATAAAACTGTAGAAGAAAATAGTACAAGCTAGATCAATCATGGAGATGGAGTTGCAGACGCGAGGAAGGCTCTGCGAAATTCCTGCTTCAACCAACGAACAAGCGTGAAAGGATGGAGGCCAGGAATTACTCTACTGGCCATGGCTGTGGCCGGAAACGGAAACGACCTATTTGCAGAAGGAAGAGGACGTCGGAGGGACGTGCTACTTACTACGCGCTTTTGCCTCTACGTGCAAGCACCTGTTCTGCATCTTGTGACTCAGCTGGCCAAAGGCACGACGGGTCTTTCTCACCCCCGCCTTCTCTCTCTCTCTCTCTCGTCACGTTACTTCCTCAGGCATCCTTCCTCTTTGTTCTGCCTACAGCTAGCTAGAGTGGAAATCAAATCAAATCACTATCAATAAAAATTAGAGTGAAAAAACGAACCAGACATGGCACGCCTAGCTGTTCACGCTCTAGATTAGTAGCATCACCAGCGGATATAAGAGGCAATGCATGCGGAAGCCATTTCCTTAACTCGCACAAAAAAAACTCAATTGAAAATCATACAATTCAGAAATAAATTAAAATCATACATGTGCAACCACATTATTTTCATGGTTCATCACTAATTTTTCATACACTAGATAACGGCCCAAGCAGTGCGTTGGCAAGTGTTATAAATATTCTAATATATTAGTCATTAATTTAACTATCCATATTAATGATTGTGTAAATAAATTTTAGCAAATCCTGCCCGAAACATATTTTATGATTTTATTTGGTAATATCTTAGGAGTAAAACATAAGTTTATTTTGTAACTCAATAAAAATGTAGGGTTTGGGCATCTCCAAGGGCGACCCACAAATTTCCTCCCGCATCAGTCCGACAAGGGGACCAATCCGCGAACACGGATGCAGGAGGCCGCCATCCAACGCTGACCGCATACATTTCAACCCGCATTTAAACTAACTGGACAAATTCGTGCAAACCGGCCGATATTCATCAAAATTGCAATGGAAAATAGCACAAATCATCCATACATAGCATGTAAATTAAGTCCAGTACAACAATGTCTTAAAATCGACTAGATTAACCGGATATCCAACAAGTTTTTTCATCAATGGATCATGACGTCCCACACATACCCCCCCCCCCTTCAGCTTTATTCAACAGTGTGTGCACGTAAATGATCGTCCCTCTATCCTATGGTACATCACGGCAGCGTGTGCGAGCTACATAATGTATAGACCAACATTGAGTGAACGATTAAATCGACAAGTTGAGCAAGAGGAAGCAATACTTACGATCTCGTCCTCTGTCGCGTGCAATGGCCACCTTGCCTCAAGCTGACGAACCACCTTACAAACTTGCCGACGCTGGTCTGGATAGCGCACCATTGATACGATAATCGACCTCACATTACTTTCTTGAATATGTACACATCATAGGGCGCAATGTGTTTTCGTGCGTGAAACGATTCATGCACTTAATGCCAGAAGCCCCCCCCCCCCCCTCCCTCTGCTCCTGCCTATGAAATTCGTGGATAGGGCCAACCACTTATCACACAATAACTCATCCTTCATGGTGAGCATCCTCCATGGAGAATGAAGAGGAGAAGAACACCCACCCAGGCGAATAATTATTTTGGGGATTAATGTGAGCAGTGTGAGCTCTTTTTTCCAAACATTTAGTATACAAAACCACACATTTGTTCCATCTATCTATTTATTATCATTATTATTATATATTAAAAGTACACGATGGCTTAATCAGAATAGAGACAAATAATCTAGATAATACCACAAAATGCAAAGCATCCAGTAGTTGATTTGGTTGTCCTATGTAATTAGATAGGTTTAATCCTTTTATTGTATATTGAAAATACATGACGGATTCACCAGAGCAGAGGCAAATAATCTTCATAATATCACTAAATGCAATACATCCATTAGTTGATTTGGTGGTCCTCTACAAGTATAGGTGAACTATATGTGCCTAGGGGCGTTGTAGTAATATACAGTTCAATCTCGTTTCCAGATGCAATACTTCTATCCATACATATATTATTTAAAGGATGACACATATATGTCGAAATTCTCTGAACAAACAAACAAATATTTCAAAATGACTAAGTAGATAGTATTCCCTCCGGTCCTTTTGCTTTTTGTCGAGTCAAACTTTGCAAAGTTTGACCAAAATTATCTTAAAAACTATCAACATCTAAAATACCAAATATATATAATATGAAACTACATTATATAATGAATATAATGATATTGATTTGGTATTGTGGATGTTAATACTTTTTCTATAAGTTTGGTCAAATTAGAGCTACTTTGACCTATATGCTGCTTTCCCCCTGCAAAAAAAAGACAAAACTTCTATGCAGACTAAAAAGGAACGGAAGGAGTACTAGTGTTTTCTCCTCATGCCAGGGGTGCTCTGCAAAAACAGAAGGGGGAGTAATCAGTGTTTTCCCAGACGGGATTGCTTCGGAAGAAGGTTGAGAGGTTCTTCGCTGAGCCCCTCCTCCGCGTCGCCCCTTGGTGGCAACCCGGGAGCGATACCCTAGCGCCAGCCACCAACTTCCCATCCCCTACACCCGTCTCACCGTTGCCTGAAGTGTCGGCGGCCGGGCTGCACAACAGTCAAGGAAGGTGGCGGCGGGATCCTCTCCGCCCCATGGTTCGTGTGGGGGCGGTGGACCTGGGACAGTGTTTGCCTAGCAGCAGGCAGTCACCAGCACACGGAGGTGCATCGTCGATCGCGTGGGCGACGGGGCAATAGTGGCCGGGGGCTCGGTGCGGGAGCCGTCTCTGCCGGTTGCATGCACCCGATCTGAGAGGGCGGCTTCTCATCGCGCGTCCCGGCAAGCCCCATCTGGTCGGGACTCCGGCGTCCTCTGGTTCATCGGGCCTGCAGGCTGGGTGATTTGCTTGGGTCAGAGGGAGCGGACCGGGGGAAACCTTGGCCGGCGGTGACGGCCACGACATCGACAATGCTGCGGGCACGTTTTCGCTCTTGTGGGCGACACCGAGGTCCATCCCTTCCCCTCCCCCTATCATGTGTCCCTGGTAAAAACCAGAAATCATCCATTTGGGCGGCGGCGGCGGCACCTTCATGAAGGCTCCGCCTTTGGACCGTGGTGTGGCAGGATCAGCTCTTGCGTGGGGGTTTAGCCGCCATGGCGGCCAGTGTTCTTCCTGGGGCAGCACTCTAGTGGCAGGTGTGGCTGCGATTCTTTCCTGGTGTCTTCTTGGCCTCCGGCTCGACAGCTTGGATCCTACTACCTCCGTCCGGGTTTATTGGGCCTACAAACAGAAACTCGGGTACCAAGAAAAACAATTAATGCTAATGGCGCGTGATTTAACGCTGAGAACACATTATTCGGAGCATGCAATGGCCAACCAGAGCAGAGCGTACTTAAGGCATGCAGCTGGTGGCATGCTTCGCCTTTTCATGTGGCCAATGACGCCCCCGTTAAGTGCTAGTGGATAGTTATGGCATGGTGCATGCAGCTAATAAGGTGGATGTGTAACCAATCCTGCACGCATGCAGTGGAGTTAATCGAGGGAAATTAAGTGTGTCCTGTTTAGAGGCCTTACAAAAATGGTACACGGTTAGCTTGCTCAAGGGCCCAATAGTCCCGGACGGAGGGAGTATGCTGCAATTTGTGTCGATGGTGAGTGATGCCTATGTGTAGTGGCTCTGCGAGGTGAGGCACTGACACCTGTCATCATCCCTTAGGCCACCGGATGTGCTATGCCCATACATGATGGGGGGCGGGGGAGCATCTCCGGCTGCCGACGGCGAGGCGCCCTATGAGCCAGGGCGAGAAGGCAGAGTGTGCCATCTTCGGGGGAAGAATCATATGGTGTGATAGATGTGTGTGTTCTCAGGGTCATGAAGACAAATGGGCTTCCTCTAGCGATGGATCACCTTCCATGGTTTCCCTCCTCTTCGGCGCATTCGCGGCGGGCGGATTAGCTGTTTCTTGTGTGTCTTGTATCTTAAGCGGTTATGTTGCTCTGTTATTTTTCTTTTTGTGTTATTATTCGTAGCCTATCAGTATGTAAGGGTGTCATTGATTTAATGCCAGGCCTCGGCCTTTTATCTAAAAAAAATAAGGCGGTGACATACGGCGGACATAAAAGTTGTAAATACATGGTTTTGGTTGGGTGCATACGGCGGTGACAACAATTACTCATCCAAATGCATCATCTATAAGATGCTCAACAATCATTCTCGATGAGACATATAAACCCCAAGCATGCAAAGTGTCCAAGATCATCGATAGCTAGGAAGGCACAAGAAATTAGCTAATTAATTCCACCTTGGAACAACCGGACTCTAGCTTAGTTGAATCATTTTGTATCACGACTCAGCTAGGAAGACGCGGGCGCGAGGAAGGCTCCACGAAGTTTCAGCTTCAACGGACCAGCAAAGCATGAGAGGATGGAGCACTAGCCATGACTATGGCCGGAAACGGAAACCACCTATTTGCAGCAGGAAGAAGACGCGGTGTGATAGTCTGGTAGCGCTTTTGACTCAACCATCTGTTCTATCTCCATGGTGCTAGTACGTACTCAGCTGTGAAAAGGAACGACGGGTCCCTCTCTCACATCCACCACCTTCTCACTCTCTCTCACGCATCCTTCCTCTTTTTTCTTCCTGCGGCTTGCTAGCACAAAGGGTTGCTAGAGTGGATATCAAATTAAGTCACTGCCAAGATAAACAAAAGTGAATAATCGAATCAGACATGTCACGACTAGCTGTTCACGCTCGAGTTAGTCCATGTGGATGCCACTTCATCAAAACCCACATTGTCCAAAACTGATATAATCAAGGGGTGAACTCAGGTGGAAATCGTACGGTTCATAAAATAAGTGAAAGCCACAAGTCTGATGGGGATGGTAAGTGACATTCTCAGAATATTTTCGGGGTTCATGTGAGCGTTGTGAGCCCTATTTTTCTTTATCAGTAGAGTTGCTGAATTTAACATCATACTGCCACTCATCATCTCATCATTTCCTTTTAGTACTTTGCATGTAACTAAAAAGCAGTACCTTGTGACGCACCTTGCAAGGATGCTCCAACCTTTCTATACATTAATTAAAATACCCCCTCCATACCAAAATATAAGACATTTTCACAGTTTAAATGAATGGCCAAAACATCTTATATTTTGGTACGGAGGTAGTATATATTAGAGATAATGCCAAAATTTATGGTTTTTTAGATCTCATTTGCTACTTTTTGGGTTTAAAGTACATTTTTGGATTTTCTTTAAAAAAGAAATAACCTTAGTGTGATCAACAAAATATTAAAGTTTCCATGGGCTCATGCTATGTCTTTAGTACATAAGTGAAATAGCCTCACCAGATTTGACAAAAGTGTGCTTTTTAATTGGTGGATCTCCTAGGATTTTTCTTAGGCATTCAAGTCAAACTATAGGGTTTCTAGTGACCAATTATTTTATTTGTGCATGTAACGTCAAAATAGGCTAGAGCATACAATTACATTAGTATTGATAATTTTTTTATTGGAGTGTCATATTTCTACTCTTCATATCGTAACTTCTTTCTAGTGCTTTGCATGTCCCTAAAAACCGGTACCTTGTGAAGCACAATGCAAATATATTTACCCAACATACTCTGAATTTCTTATTGCATGAACTAAACCGCTGATTAAAGATACTGTCAAATTGCATGATTTGTTAGATCTTGCTTGCTACTTTCTAGGATTAAAATGCATTTTTGGCATTTTTATCAGCCAAAAAGTAGAAACCAACCTAATGTGATCAACAAATTGTAAACTTTCTCATGGGATCATATTTTGTGTGTGGAATTTAGGTGAAAAAATCTCACGATGTGTGATAAAGTTTTTTTTGCTTTATAATGGGTGGATCTCCTTGGATGTTTCTTTGGTATTCAACTTAAACTACGAGTTTTCTAGTGTCTAGTCAACAAGTTTGATCAATGGTGGAGACGCGGGCGCGAGGAAAGCTGGGCGAAATTTCTGCTTCAACCAACCACGAAAGCGTGAAAGGATGGAGGTGATCAATTACTCTACTCGGGCAAGGCATGGAGCACTGGCCATGGCTGTGGAAACGGAAACCACCTATTTGTAGCAGGAAGAGGACTCGTCGGAGGGACGTGTGGTTCATACGTACTATGCGCTTTTGCCTCAGCATGCAAGCATATGTTCTGCATCTATCCATTCAGATACTTTACTCGTCAGCTAGCCAAAGGGATTCGGGTCTCGAAAAGTGTGTGCAGCTACCGGGCTTCATGGCTCTTGCTATTTGAAATTTTTGAAAAACACACTTCCGTTGCTAAAAAATATCTTAAATCAAATATGTGAATACATACACACATTCTTAAGTCCCGGTAAAAATACTTTGTATTTTGGGAAATACAAAAGAGAGAAATTTCTGACAGAAATGGCACCCCTTTTCTCCTATATACTGTCAGAAATTTGTTTTTTTCTATAGCCCAAAATAATACAAGATTTCTACCGAAACTTGCCACGGGTATTCGGAATGTGTATAAGTATCCCCAGGAAAAAAATCGCATTTTTTGAAACTTCAAAAACACAAATTTCAAAATGTTTAAATATAGAGAGCAGTGGAGCTCGAGTTCTGCAATCCCTCTCTCTACCGGGTCTCTCTCTCTCTCTCTACGGCCGGGTGTTCACCAATCACCATCACACGGACGATCTGGGCAGGCTATCGCATGGGCCACGCCCTAGCTCAGGTTGCCGTTTGCAGGTCATCAAGGCAGTGCAGGCGACACTACCGCAAGGAATATGCATGTGACCCATCCATCGATCGCTCGGGGCACGGTGACTGATCAACGCGCGTTGCCTCTCCGCGGCCTAGCTACTACGACCACAAAGCTAGCGGTTCACGCATAGTACGTCGTAGTATTTCACTTGACTGCAATGGATGAAACTCTTTTATGACTGACCTTTAACTCTGGCCAGTGAGTTACTGTGTAAATATTCATGGAACGGGCCATCAAGCGTCTCGCCCGGTCTCGGGATTGTCCGGCTGTACACACACAAGCATGTAGTGTAGTCGTGTAGTGATACTCCATTCATGAGATAATGATACCCCACATCCACATCCACATGGCCGGCCAGCAGCAGCGGATGCCCATTACCACGCTGGTTACTCACGAAACGGAACCCACCGGTTTGTGATATCTGGCGTGGATAGTGCCAGTTTTCAAGCTACAAACGACATGGCCTTTTGACTATGCGCATCACCCGGCCGGTGGAAAACACAGCTTTATGTCATCACGAAAAGCCATAATGTTTTACAACGCCTTGTGCATTCAGTTACTACATGTTCCAGCTGAATGACCCATAATCAACTGTAATTTCGTATAACACCATAATCAACTGTAATTGTGCATCTATCTGTTACTATTATATACATTAAAATTGCATAATGGATTAACAAGAAAAAAACAATAAAATGCTAATAATTCTCACAAAAATCAGAAATACCTGACCTTTATAATTTAGTAAATCAGAAAAAATGACACAGTTATATTTACTTTTAAACTGAGGAAATTGCTCATCAATGTCACCAAAAATATCCCTTGCAAAAAAAATGTCACCAAAAATATAGATGTTATTTTTATCTAAACGGTCACGCCTTTTGCAAAAATAATCCAAATCTTATCAAAGTTCACCGGAAGTACAAAACCCCTAAAACATAATAAAAATTATATCGAGATTGCGTACCCGCTGAACGACCAATACCACCGCCAGAACGAACTGCTGATGCCTCTCCTCATCGAGATTGCGAGACTGACGAACGACCAATGCCGCTGCTAGAACGAGTCGCTGACGCCACTCCTCTACCGGAGCCGGCTTAACCTTGTCAATGACAGTCAGGAAGTCTTCGTGCACGTACCCGTAAGGACCAGTGCCCTAGAGCCGCAGTAGTCGTCGTTGAACCCTTGAATAGATCTAAAGCCCCTGACACTAAATCACACCACAAGACACCCTAATCTCACCACCCGAACGAAACAACATGAATCTACCCGGTCGTGTCTACTCTAGCCCTAAAAACTTATTTTTGGGTATCCCTGTGGTAGCAGCCAGCCATCTCTACGTGATGTCGTCATCCTCCTTCAACGGTTGGCTTTCTCACTTCTGGCCTTCATGGGTTTTTCCTTTAGCTCCTAAGATGGAAATATATATGGTTATCTTTATTTAAACGCTTGTGTCTACTCTAGCCCTAAAAACCGAATTGACGGGCTAGGGTTTTCACCTGGAACCCTGACATGGCGAGGATACCCACAACGATGCCACCAAGAGGTAAGCGATATGTGCAAGCATCACCGTTAGGGCATAGAGTTTTCGCTTGAATCCTCGCCCGTGCCACCCAAGGCACGAAGCGACCAACCTAACCCAAGGGAAGGGCCACATTGCTAGCACGAGGTATTCAGGTCTTGACCAGAGGAGTCATCACTACTGAAGCCACTACCGCACACCACCTCACCCTCCCCTCAACCTCCCCCGCCGACGTGCTTGCCGCCGCCACGGCCCACGACAATCCCTTGACAATCCTCAAGTTGGCTCATGTGTTCGGCATCGTCCCAAAATCTAAAATCGACTGAGGAGGGTAAATTTTCCACGCATATGAGATTTAGCAAAAGCGCAGGCATAAAGTGCACTTTCTCTAATATTGTACACATTACCCTTGTATAATTTGGTTGAGTAATAAGTAAAGCACTTTAGCATAATAAAAGAAAAGAAAAGGAAGAAGCGCTGCGCTGCGTGGGTGCGCCGATCGCTCAGCGCTATATATGCCAAGCAACCCCGCAATCCCAGTCCTCGCGTGCGCACTCTGCTGCTAGCTCTGCTGCTCGCAACATAATTTGCAAGGATGGGCGACTTCGACTGTGGCGCCATCGACTGTGGCGACTGTGGCGACTGCGATTGTGGCGACTGCTGCGATGAGTGCTTCGACTGTGGCGACATCGACTGCGGCTACTGCTGCGTCTGCTTCTCGGACGCCATCAGCGGCAAGGCACTCCTCCGCATCCTCTGTGGTCTCGTGATCTTCGCCGTCGTCGCCACCGTGGTCACGCTGCTCGTCATCGCCCTCGTCCCCCGCCACGTCGGCGTCAGCGTGGAGGACGCGGCCCTCGCCCGCTTCGCCCTCGCCGACAAGAACGCCACGGCCACTGCGCTCGCCTACGACGTCTCCATCGCGGTGGCCGTGCACAACGGAAATTGGTTGATGCCCGCCGAGCACACCGCGCCGCTCTACGCGGATCTGCTCTTCGACGGCGCCCGCTTCGCCCGCGTCGGGCTGGCGACCGTAGGGGCCGTGGTCCGACCGCGGCGCAGAGAAGTTTACCACGCCACGGCGGCGGCCGACAGCGGGAGCGTCGTGCTGGGGAGCGCAGCGGTGGCGGAGTTCGCCATGGAGAGCACCGCGGGGGTGTTCCAGCTGGAACTCAGGGTTCTCGGGGAAGTCAGGTACCGGCCGCACCACAAGCTGCACAGGCTGGACGCGATCTGCCGGCTAAAGTTGGCTCTGTCAACCGCAACGTCGCCGGCGATGTTCAGAAAGGTAAAGTGCGATGTTCAGAAAGATCATGGTGGCCGATGATGTTTTTTCAGCAAGAGAAAAGACTAGGTTCCGAGTGTGCTCAGGAAGGATCGAAGCTAGGTTGAAGTTCTCTGTTGCTTCTCATTGTCACTGGACGGAGTGACTTTTGCACGGCTGATGGTTTATGTTTCTAGCTAGCTGATGTAATGTGACTGTTCTAATACCCTCTGCTTGTTGGTAATTTGTGTTCTTAGTTTTGGGCAGTACCCACTGGTATACTTGTTCGTTATGTCGCACGTCTGATGCCCCATGCTCTTGTTTGTAATTTGTGTTCTTAGTTCTGCATAATTTGTGTGGCTGTTTTAATATAATACCCTGTGCTTGGTGGCCAATATTTCTAGCTGATGTAATTTGGGGAAGTTCGTTATGTGGCACGTCGCCGATTTCAAGAATATGTTTCGTGTAAACCAATTCGTGACATTTCTTCTGGATCGCCTCAAGTATTCTTATCAGATGTCACATTACATTACATTTCTTTTTCTTTTTCTCTGTTAGAACAATCACATGGGCTTGTCTTTTTCTTGTTAAAAGAGGAAAATCTGAATTTAATTTTGGTGAATTAGCTCAAACGCAAGTACTTATTTGGGATGGCCTTAGTTTCTTCTATATAAGAATAACACATGTATATTGAATAGGGCGTCTTGGAGTCCGAGCTCCATGCCTGGATGCCTTAACTTTGAAAAAAATATATCAAAATTCAAGTTTTTTAGTTTTAAAATTGAAATGTAAAAGTATGAATTAGATTTTCCAAAAAGAATTAAGGCATCCATGAAGGTCAGCCTCCAGTTGGCATTTCGATGTATATTCACATTTTTTATAGTTCTAGTTTACATAGATTTTTGTAAAGTACAGTCACCTAAATTTGTATATTGCTATGTCTTAAACTACAGTTTTTTGATATGTGAATTTCCTGTAAAATATTAATAAAAAATTTAGTGTGCAGGTTTACATTATTGTATCCCATATTTAGACAACCATTTAGATTTATTCTTGTGTTTCCTAATTTCTTCCTTCTTTTATTCTACTGTTGCGTTGGCTTTAATCAGGGCAGAGGCATGATTACTCAAATTAGGATGTTAAATGAGAGGCAGTTAGAGCCAAAAAGAAATGCATTGTTCATATCATTACTGACAACAAATCCACGGTATTTTACGGTGCCAGTGCCCCAACTGGTCCCGCTGGCTCAGCCACCGACTCTAATTGATGTGACTATTGCCCATTTCTACTCCCTTCGTTCCAAAATAGATAACTCAACTTTATACTAACTTTAATACAAAATTGGGTCATCTATTTTAGAACGGAGAGAGTAGTAGCTAATTCGTGGCAAAGCACGTCTTCCTCCAATCCTAAGGAGAAGGCAAACCACTGAAGTGACAGCCCAGGGTGTGTATGCAGTATGTGCAAAGTAATTAGAAAGTGAGCACAAAAAACTTGGGCTGTTGTAAGAGTGAACGGAGCGGCACAGCTGGGAGCCATGCATGTGCCCGGCCGTTTCCTCAAGCGTGAAACAACTGCAGCAACCATCAACAGCTGGCCGAGAAAAGGAATTTTTCTGAGAAGGCACAGCCGAGTGAAAGTGGACTCGATCGTGGCGTCTCTCCTGTGAACGTACGTGCGGTCCGCCATCTTTACTCCGGACTTTGGCTGAGGAAGTTTTAAGTGCTCCTACTAATTAAGTAGCTCTTCCTGCATCTAGTTTTGATTTGGTTGCTAAGCCTGGCTAGCATTAGCAGTCCGACGCAGCATCTGAGAAGCAGCACTCACACACTACATATGGCAAATTTGTTGCGGGAGGACGTTCACATGGGCTGTGGGCCGCTCTATCCATTCCAGGCCCATTTCCGGAAGCGGGAAAGCAACAAGGGAAGGTGACGGTGAAACCTGCTTCACGGGTGCTGGGAACAACTATTGAAATGGACAAGCTACTTTCCCTGGATTCATACGAGAGGCGGTCCCTAACTATAGCAGGATTTGCCGAGGACAACAATGTGGCTCTCATCTGCTCTTCATGATCCAGCTTGAGTCGTTGAAGTTCAGGAAGCTCTTGAAAACCAACATGTCTGTCTATCACCCATTTGAAAGTGTCTATATTGCAAGTAATGGCCAGCTTTACAACATTGGTATAAGTTAATTTTCGACACATTGTTGATGGAATAGCGATCATTTTTTTTCTTATTAATTTAGCAATTTTTGTGGTACAATTAAGCTCGATTTGTATAATTTTTTGTGGTTCAAGTCAGAACTAGCAAATTGTCCTTATCACTTTATTATATGAGATATCCATACAATAAAACAATGGATAGAGACAAAGCTCATCCCTTGTTAGTTTTGCTTTAGTTTTCTCTTCTTCGCTTCGGTTTTGTTTGCCTTTTCTGTTTTGTTTTTTGTTTTGCGGAGATTCACCCTCTTGTACTCTTGCGTCATCTTAACGTTTTCTTCAAATGCACAACAATGCGCATTTTGGTGCATGTTTGAGAAAAAAAATGGTTACCAAGACTAGCATTTTTTTTCCTGTGATAGTTCAACTATGCAACATGATGGAGCTATACATTCCATTGAAAAATAGCACATTTACTGGTACTAGGGCTGGATGAGAAACTAGTCAGATTTTTTTTTCTAGAAGCAATTCCGATAAAAAATATAGTTCTACCTGCAGAAGAGGTGGATTCTACCTTCCGGACTCCTTGCCAACGGATGCTTGTACGAAAAGTGTCATCCAATCGTCATTTCAGATGGGGAGTCCCAACTGTTTTTCTTTCCTTTGTGTTCAAGCCTGTTTCGTGCCAGGATATACAAAGATGGACTGTGGGACTATGTCATGTCAGTTCTGTAGTTTGTCTTTGCTCTGGAATGGCTGTTGTGATTTGCACTACAGAGTTTAATCTCTTTTGAAGTTTTGGCCGTCTTTCATTGTTTATAACAATGAAACACCATTTTAGTAGTCAATCTTGCTCACATGATGTTTATCGATATTAGATTCTCATCTCTTGGAGTCACCGGTAGAGTTCACTGTAGAATGTGGCACCAATAGTCGCATCAATTACAGCTCAAGCAAAAGAGGGTAAAAGACGGAATAAATAATAGAAGCACAAGAACAAATCTAAGTGCTTGTCTAAATTGGACACACTTCTAAGCTCATGATCAGCATCCAACCATCCTCATCAAGTCACCATACATGTAACCAACACATGAAAAATTGTACTCCCTTCATACCAAAATTAGTGTCACTTATTTAGTACTCCCGATGAAGGAGGTAGTACAAAATTGTATTGGGGCAGAGAGAGTACAAATATGTTACAATTTTTTCACATGTTAGAAAACTAGAGTTTTACACGTAGCAATATAGGAGTACAAATTTAGGTGACAGTAATTTACAAAAAAAATATCTAGGTAACCATACCTCAAAAATAAATCAAGGTAACCTAGAACTTAAAAAGAACTGAATATATAGGGCTTATTGCCCTCGAGAAGAAAATGAGGCTATCCCAGATTCACAGTTAACTGCTTGTGTTTGAGCAAATTTGCCCAAACTAAAACTTAAGAGGAAAAGAGACATGCGATAACTAGCGCATCTGATTGTTCTAAAATGAAAAAAATCGCAATATAATGACATATGATCTAGACGATCAAAATCCTAGGAGCGAGCGCGAGTTGAGGGTAACTTAGATGGTTAGATTTCTCATGGTGGAACCAGCCTATCAAGGTTTCAAGTCCTAGACTTGGCATTGATGCTTGCATTTTCCTAGATTTATTTTAGGCTTATCAACGATGTTCTGCATTTTTTAATAGATTTATTTTAGGCTTCCCGTCGATGTTTGTTTTGTAGGAGACGACGTTCCCTTTGACTACGAGGCGCATGTGGTGCCGGCTCAATATCTCAGAGCGACAAGAAATGTCATGAGCAGATGAGCTACATGAGATGCATCACAAGCCTCCTCCGATGGAAGCCTCTAACTTGGATTCCCTGTTAGGCTTGAAACTTGATCTGGGTGTTAGATCCATGCAAGGGCAAGACGATTTTGATATATGATCAGCCGTCCAAGTCTAGCCATGTATAAAAACGGAGCAATTGACCGTTCTGAAAAAAAAAACATCGCCAACGTAACAGAAACCGCAAACAAGGAAAGGCATAATCATATCCAAGTCGGATTTGAGACGCCAAACTTAAACTGCGTCCAAGCCGGACCCAACCCAAGTAGGAGAGGGGGAAATATTCTCGGTGCATACCATGTAAACTGCGTCCTGTGCGTACCCGAGCTGATCTTCGGCGTATATATCTATGTAGTCCGTGTAACACCCCCAACCAGTGTCAGGAATCTGCCTCCTCTCCACCATGTCCGACGACACCACCGCGCCCGGCTGTGCCCAAGCCTGCTGCCATTGCTGCTGCAATTGCGTCGTGATACCCATCATCATAGTCGCCGTGATGCTCATCGCCGCCTACGCCGTCGTCCTCCCGCTCCGCATCACGGCGGAGGACGCGTCCCTGGGCCGCCTCGCCCTCGCCGGGCCCAACGGCACCGCGCTGGCCTACAACCTCTCCCTCACCGTCGGATTTTTCAACCCCAACTGGGCCATGCGCGCCGAGCTCACCGCGCCGCTGGAGTCCGAGCTCAGCTTCGCCGGTGTGCGCTTCGACGGCGCCCGGCTGTCCGACGCGGGTCGGAGGATCGAGATCCACGAGACCACCAGGTTCCGCGTGGATGCGGCGGCTGAGGGCGCGGATGCGGCGCTCGGGAGCGCCGAGCTGGCGGAGTTCGTGAAGGAGAGTGCGGCGGGCCAGTTTGAGTCGCTGGAGCTGAAGATCAGCGGGAGGCTCAGGTACAGGCCGGTGCACGCCGGCGGGACGAGGAGGCTGGAGGCCAGGTGCCCTCTGAAGCTGCGCTTGGCGCCGCCTGAGGGCACGCACATGCTTGTGCTGGACAGGGTGATCAAGTGCCACCGCCTTTAGTTCTATATAAGCAGATTGTGGTTGATTAGGGTTTCGTCCTGGCATGATGATCGAGTAGTATATTATGATTGTGATTGATTAGGGTTTCGTCGATTGATTCTATGTAACCATATACCATTTCACTGCCCTCCTACTGCTTTGTAATTAACTTGCTGGATGGATTTGTATCAGGCCGTTGGGTTAATTTCTGGATGGGTCTGTATCCGTTGTAACAGCTAGCTAGATAGGAATAGGATGGGGGAAGCAGTCAGCCAGCAGGCAAGTTCCTCCTGCAGGTGGAGTGGCGTGGCTGCAGGTTTTCACCTTCCCTTGTTCCCTTCGCGCTTCCGGAAATGGGCCTGTGGATGGAGCGGCCACAGAGAAAGAGAGAGGCTGGCTACGTGAGTGATGATGATGCGTCGAATTGCCATGCGTCCCCGAACCCACACGATTTGCCCATATATGAGCCTTGCTTCTCAGATGAAGCACAAATTTCATGCCGCAAGCAAAAATGAAGAAAAATTCAGGCATCCATTCCATGCACGCTATGGCTAATTCACTGGCCATGCTAGACATGGATGCTACGTCGGACTGCTAGTGCTAGCCAGTCTTATTAGCAACAAATCAAAACTAGATGCAACCAACTCTCAACTTCTTAGCCATGTCCGTCACCTAATTCAGGCACACGCGCTCTCTCAGTCTCTCTCGGTCCGGAGTAAAGATGGACCGTAGGTTCAAAGGAGAGACGCCAACCAAATCAGGAGCCCACTTTCACTCCGCTCCCCTGCGCCTGTGCCTTCTCAGAAAAATTCCTTTTCTCGGGCAGCGATTGATGGTTGCAGACGTTTCACACTTCAGGAAGCGGGCACATGGCTCCCTGTGCTGCTCTGTTTGCTCTCACGGCGTCCCAAATTTTTTTGTGTTCACTTTCAATTACTTTGCACCTACTGTACATCCTGGGCTGTCACTTAATTAGGTGGTTTGCGTTCTCGTTCGGCTTGGAAGATGTTCTTTCCCAGGAATTAGCTATAGTAAAAATGATAAATTAATGGGAAACGTTCCCATCCGGTGCGCCGGCCGAAACGCTCGCGCCGGACGCACGCGGGCCTTGCGATCGCTCGATCGTGGGAACAGTAGGCCCCGTTTGAATCGTTTTATTTTCACTCCCTCATTGTTTTCTCATCCCCTTCCTTCGTCTGGCCACAGCGAGAGAAAGAGCGAGGGCCTTTTGAACCGCCAAATCTTGCCCCGTTTCGGTTGTGCCCGCCGGTGGCTCGCCGCGCGAGCAGCGCCGTGCCGCGCGCCCCATGATTGCAACACCACGTCATGATCGTGCCCTCGCCGTGCAAACATCTTGCCCCTTCCCCGAGGTTGTAGCTCGTCACGGTCGCCATTGTAGCCTCGATCTGTTTTGGCCACAACTCTAACCAATCCCGATTGCAACACCACGCCGCTCGTTCCCTGTACAACAGACACGCCATCCACGATTAGCAACATGCCACCCCCTATCGACCTCGTCGTGCTGGTCGGCGCACTTTGTAGCACCATGGTAGCCATAAAAATGGTTTGTAGCAAATTCCATTATCGGTTGTAGCAAAAACTGATTATGGTTGCAGCGAAACATCATCATCGCCGTCGCAGGTCACAGGTAAGACATGAAGTTTGAAGCTTTTATCACTGCCGGTTGTAGCTTTTGTAACCGCCGTTTGAAGCTTTTTGTTGGCATCCATGGCTTTCGTCGTTTACGGTTGAAACTTTTTCCATCGACGGACGAAGCTTTTTTGCTTGTTAGATGAAGCTTTTTTTGTCACTTGTTGCAACGTTTCGTGGTCGTCCATAGCTTTCGGCGTATACGGGTTAAAACTTTTTTCATTGTCGATTGAAAATTTTTTTGGTTACCGGTTGTAGCTTTTTGGTAGCAACGACCCGCGACGAACGGAAACGGTTATTTTTGCTGCAACCATGATCGGATTTTGCTACCACCACGAAGAAATTTGCTACATTCATTAATGATGGAGATGCGACCCAGGACGGCGGCGACGACATTTTTTGCTGCAGTCGTTGCTGGTTTTTGCTACAACCTGCGAGAATTTTGCTACATCAATTTAAATGGAGTTCATTGGCAGCCATCGTTCGTTTGACCTTGCAAGCGCGTCGACGGGTGGAAAAAAGCTTCCACCGGCATGAGAGAAAAAGTTTCAATCAGCATGAAAATAAGCTTCCACTGGGTGCGAGCGGCGACACTGAGTGATGCAGCCTGAGGCATGGTGGTGCGGCAATGGGCGTGCTACGACGGCGGCGGCTAGGTGCTGCAACGACAGATACGTCGAGCGTTTTGCTACGACGGCGTCATTTTGCTACGAGTGGAGGTGAGGAACCGACAACGACGTGCACCACCGACGAGGAGGGCGTCCTATGGAAGCGACGGGAGTCAGCGGGCGGCAATGAGGGCAGCAGCTGGCAGCGATGGGCAGCGCGACGTGGACGGCCGTCGAGTTGGCATACGTATTTAGGAATTAGGAACACAGGGCTGTTCGGGCTGTTTTTTTTTATAGTGAAGCAATTGGAAAAGAAGTAATTGTGCGACTGTTATAAACCTAATCGTACGTGCGCGGTTAGACCGGCCGAACTTTCGGCCGGCGGACCGGCGCGTATCACTCGCCTAAATTAATTTATGCACTATGCGTTGTGAGTTTTTTTAACACGCGTTGTGAGTTTTTGGGCTACAATCACTACAAGTCTCGCTTTTTGTAAAAAGGAAACGGAAAAGGAAATCGCCACTTGTCTCATTGACATGTGGCCTCTGGACTCGATCGGGTATATCTCCACGGGTGGTCGACATAGACGTGACCCCTGGAATTTAAAAAAAAAAAGGTAAGGCAAAAGATTGCCGAGTTTCAGTTAGTAGAAACTGGGCAAACTTAGATCGCCGTCACGCCTCCGTTACCTAGTCATCTGTGGGGTCCACCTGGCCAAGAAGCGCAAAGTTTTTATCCGGTAGTACTTGGCGAATATGTGCCACTTTTGTGTTTCTTTCTTTCGCTAAGTTCCTTTTACCAGGCACCAGGCAACCGGTGAAGTTTGCCGAGTTGCGCGTCACTGCCCAACAAACTCAGCAGACACATTACTCTACCGAGCTCCCGATGAATTGAACTCAGCGAAATCGTTGAACTCGATGAAATCCCAGATTCCAGTAGTGTGATATATTTGGCAATAGTCACATGAATTAGAGCCATTGGCCTTGCCAGGGGAACAACAGGGGCACTGGCCCGTAATACCATGGATTTGATGATAGTAATCATATGAACATTGCATATTTTATTCTTGTTGCTCTAACCGTCTGCATTTAATATATTAATTTAAGTAATCATGCCTCTGCCCCTGATTAAAAGCAAAGCGATAGAAGAATAAAATATGGAAGAAATAAGAAAAACATAAGAATAAATCTAAGCTGTTGTTTAAATATGGGACATAATAAATGTAACCTGCACACTAAAAATCGTATTAATATTTTACAAAATTTCACATATCTAATAGCTGTAGTTTTCGACACAGCTATAGCAATATACAAATTTAGGTGATAGTACTTCACCAAAAAATCTAGGTAACCTAGAACTATAAAAACTGTGAATATAAATCGAAAATGCCAAATGGAGGCTTGAGCTCGATGGAGGCCTTAATCTTTTTTTCTAATAGATGGAGGACTTAATTTAAGAAGAAGAAGAAAAAAGATCAAATTCATACATGTGCGTTTTTTTTTGAAACATATACCTTTTTTTAACATATACCTAGAGATATAGTGTGCATGTGTGCAATTTTTCATGATGAAATACGCTAGATCTATATAAAAACAAACCTTTGGTTTTTCAACCTATGTACTATTCATCCTCAACGGCCATGATATTGGTTTTTGTGCAGTTCTCAATTCAAGATATTTTAACATGAGATATTACATACATATACATTACATCCTTGTGTATATGTATATTTTTTAGAGAAATTTGAAACTAAAAACTTTGAATTTTTATTTTTCAAAATTAAGGCATCCATGGATCTCGGCTTTCAAATCGACATACTCAATATACATGTGTTATTCTTGTAGAGAAGAAAATAAGGCCATTCCAGGTAAGTACTTGCATTTGAGCTAATTCGCCAAAAATAAAAATTAAAGGAGGAGCAGAGACATGAGCTATCAGATTTTCCTCTTTAGCAGGAAAAAAAGACAAGCCCATCTTATTGTTCTAACAAAGAAAGATAATAGAAATGTAATGACATCTGACCTGAAGTTCTGAACTATCAGAATACTAGAGGCGACCGAGAAGAAATGTCATGAACTGGTTACATGGAACTTATTCTCGAGATGGGTTTAGCTCTCGAGCCACATATCGAACTTCCCCAAATTACAGCAGCTAGCTAGAAACATTGGCCACCAAGCACGGGGTATTAGAACAGCCACACAAACGCAAATCTAAGAACAGAAATTACAAACAAGTACAGGGTATTAGAACAACCAAATTACATCAGCAAGAAACATAAACCATCAGCCGTGCAAAAGTCACTCCGTCCCGTGAGAGAGGAAACAGGGAACTTGAACCACCGTACCTAGCTTCGATCCTGAGCATCATCGGCCTCGAGGACCTTTCTGAACATTGCACATGACCTTCTTGTACATCAATACTCCACAGTCGAAGCACTCATCGCAGCAGTCGCCACAATCGCAGTCGCCACAGTCGATGTCGCCACAGTCGCCGCAGTCGATGGCGCCACAGTCGAAGTCGCCCATCCTTGCAAATTATGTTGTGAGCAGCAGAGCTAGCAGCAGAGTGCGGAGGCGAGGGGTGGGATTGAGGGGTAGCTTGGCTGGCATATATAGCGTTGAGTGATCGGCGCACCCACGCAGCGCAGCGCTTCTTCCTTTTCTTTTCTTTTATTATGCTAAAGTGCTTTACTTATTACTCAACCAAATTATACAAGGGTAATGTGTACAATATTAGAGAAAGTGCACTTTATGCCTGCGCTTTTGCTAAATCTCATATGCGTGGAAAATTTACCGCCCTCAGTCGATTTTAGATTTTCGGACCATACCGAGGACATGAGCCAATGTGAGGAGCGACAAGGACGAGCGCCGACCCCGGCAAGGCAAAGCCAGGACCTCACGAGAGATGGAAGCAACAGTGTGAGCGGCAGTGAGATGTACCATCCCAGGTAGAGGGGGGGCTTAGAGGGACGGCGGCGGCAAGCATGTCGCCGGGGGAGGTTGAGGGGAGGACAAGGCGGTGCACAGTAGTGGCTTCGGCAATGATGGCTGCCTAGTCAAGATCCAAATGACTCGTGCTGACAATGTGACTATTCCCTCAGGTTGGGTTGATTCCTTGATGCCTCAGGTGGCATGGGCGAGGATTCAAGGGAATGTTGTATGCTTTAGCGCCGGCGACAGTGATGCCTACATGTGCCACTTACCTCTTGGTGGCGTCGTTGCAGGTATCCTCTTCATGTTAGGGTTCTGGGTGAAAACCCTAGCCCGGCAATTCGGTTTTTCGGGCTAGAGTAGACACAGACGTTTAGATAAAGAGAGCCAATATATATTTTCAGCAATGGAGCTAGAGGGAAAATCCATGAAGGCCAAACGTGATAAAGGCATCAGTTGATGGAGGATCACGTAGAGAAGGCCAGCCACTGCCACGGGATACCCAAAAATAGGTTTTCAGGGTTAGAGTACACATGTTCGCGTAGATTCCTGACGTCTGCTCGAGCGGTGACATTAGGGTTTCTGGTCGTGCAGCGAGATTTGGTGTAAGGTGCTTCAGATCTACTCAAGGGTTCAATTAGCAACGACTATTGTGGCTCCAGGGCGCTGCTCCTTAGGGGCACGTGTACAAAGACTTCTCGGCTATCCTCGACAAAGTGAAGCCGGCTCGGTAGAGGAGCGCCATCAACGGCTCTTTCTGGTGGCGGTATTGGACGTTCGGCGGTCTCGCAATTTCGATGTAGTTTTCATTATGTTTGAGGTGCTTTGTGGTTCCACTGAACTTTGATAATAGATCATGATAATTTCTGGAAAAAAAAGTAGGCATGAACGTTTAGATTGACGGTGTGATTTTCTGATTTACTAAATTAAAGGTTAGATATTTCTGATTTTTGTGAGAATTTCTATCATATTTTTCTTTTTTCTTGTTAACCCGTCATGCACTTTTAATGTATAATAATAGATAGATGCACAGGGGCGAGGGGCTTGTAGCATCATGGTTTTCATGACGACAGAAAAGCTTCTTTTTTTCATTGACTGGACCGATTGGTCGAAATTCACCATACCGTGTCCATGAAACTAAATATTGGTATCTGGTAATGGCTTTTTGATATGCAAACGTTGAATGGCACACTAACTAAGTGATGGTGAATTTTTCTTTGAACTGAATGTGCAATGGTGCTTGGCGAAATTACAGTTGATTATCGGTCATTCAGCTGGAACATGTAGTAATTGATTCCCGCAAAAAATAAAAAACATGTAGTAACTGAATGCACAAGGCGTTGTAGGACATTATGGCTTTTCGTGATGACACAAAATCTGTGGTATTTTCCATGGGCCGGGTGATGCGCATAGTCAAAAGGACATGCCGTTTTTAGCTTCAAAACTGATACTGTGTCCACGCCCGCTATCACCACCCGGTCGGTTCCCTCTCGTGAGTATATATAGCGTGATAATGGGCATCCCCACACTGCTGCTGGCCGGCCGTGTGGATCTGATGTATCTCTACACTAGTAGTACATGCTCGTGGTTATCCAGCCGGACAATTACACAGACCAACTATGACTCTGGATGGCTCGTTCCAAGAATATTTACACAGTACATTACTCACTGGCCAGATTTGAAGGTTAGTCATGAATAAAAGATCAGTTTCATAATTGCAGTGAAGTGAAATACGTATACTGGTATGCGTGGATCGCTGGCTTTGTGGTCGTGCTAGCTAGGCCACGGAGTGGCAACGCGCGTTGATCAGTCACCGTGCCCCGAGCGATCGATGGATGGGTCACATGCATATTGTGTCTCATGAGCCGGGGCGTGGCTTGATGACCTGCAAACAGGGGCGGATCTACAGGGTGGACAGGGTGGGCCGCGGCCCACCCTGGGATTTTGCAACTGCGTGTAGACCATAGTAGAAAGGCCCGATGAAAATAGGAAAAAGCCCATGAATCGCTGCCCGTTTACCTCGTCCTGACCCCTACGCACAGGCGCATCTGATCCCGTCTCCTGATTCCCCTCTGGCCTATGCGCCCCTCTCCCTACTCGCCTCCTCGCCAACAACTCGCCGGAGTTCGGTGGATCCACTACCACAACCCGTTCACAGGAGGAAGGAGCCAACCGGCGCCAACCCCGCCCGCCGTACGCAACAGCGGCACACCGGCACCACCACGCGCACAGTCCCAGCTAGCGGTGTGCATCAGCCATCCCAATCTGTAATTAGCGTAGGTAGGACGTGAGGATCTGTCTGGTCATCAAGAAAATGCTATGGAGTGGCCCGTAACTTATCTTTTTTGTTTTGTGATATGGGACAATAATCTAGAACAGGAATTAGTATTAATAAAGAAGAAAAAACGCGGAGGTTCAAAATTGCGGTATATGATGCAAAGCAATTATTTTTTGAATGGCAATTCCTCGCTGCAATTTCTTCCTACATAAGTAAAATTAGCTGTGAAGGATTGTAGGCATGTCATATTTGTTGTCAGAAGAAAAAACATCCTGCCAAAGATACTCCATGACATTGATCATATTCATTTCATATTTGTTGTCAAAAGAAGAAAAAAACCTGCAAAAGATACTCCATGATATTGATCATATACATGTCATATTTGTAGTATATTTTTTTCAAGGTGGACCACCCTGTTTTAAAATCCTAGATCCGCCACTGCCTGCAAACGGCAACCTGAGCCGGGGCGTGGCCCATGTGATAGCCCTGCCCAGATCGTTCGTGTGATGGTGATTCGTGAACACCCTTCCCTTCAGAACTACCCGGCCGACTGTCCCTACGAATTGTACGTACTCGAGGCCGGAGTAAGCTCAAGAAAGAAAGAAAATTAAGACGGGTGTGTGTGAAGGCAATGGCATGGTACTCCTAGGCAGCTGCTAATCTGCAATGAGAGTGTATCTCTTTTGCTTGCGCTGCAGGTAGGCAGGCAGTGAATGCATGCATGCATGCATATACACCTACTGTGTTGTGCTGTGCTGGTAATGGATGGACCAATTAATCCACCACATTAATATAAATATAGGGAGTACTACGAGTTTTAGTTATTTATATATAATTTCCCAGATCGGACGTGGACGTTTGGTCTACAAGTGTATCTACACGCTATATGGAAAAAATTAAATAGTGAGTCAAAAAACTCTGAAAATATTGTTGAAATGAACTTGACGTTCAATTGTACTTGTGCACAAAATTCCAAAAAAGAAAAACCCCATTTGACTTCTTTTTCAAAAAAGGCCAAAATAGTGTGAATAGTGACCTATAATAGCAAATAAATTTTGTTTTTTGCCCTGAAATGAACGCTGTTTTTTATTCATGAAACTTTATATACTAGTGCAAAAAAAATCAGTTTTATTCAAAAAAAACTTTTGAACTATTTTGATATTTTTATAATTATTAATTTGGCCAATATAATTATTAATTATTAATGGATGTGATACTGTAAATGTGAACGAGAGAGAGAGAGAGAGAGAGAGAGAGAGAGAAGGTGGTGGGTCAGAGACTACCAGCTGAGTACGTACTACCACTAGCAGCATGGAGATGCTTGCATGGTTGAGTCAAAAGCACTACGTCTACCAGACTACCACACCGCGTCTTCTTCCTGCTGCAAAATAGGTGGTTTCCGTTTCCGGCCACAGCCATAGCCAGTGCTCCATCCTTTCACGCTTTGCTGGTCAGTTGAAGCAGAAATTTCGCGGAGCCTTCGTCCCGCCCGCGTCTTCCTTGCTGAGTCGTGATCGAAAATGATTCAACTAAGCTAGTGTCCGGTTGATCCATGGTAGAAATAATTAGGCTAATTTCTTGTGCCTTCCTATCGAAGATCTTGGACACTTTGCATGCTTGGGATATATATATATATCTGATCGAGTATGATTGTTGAGCATCTTATATATGATGCATTTGCATGAGTAATTGTTGCCACGGCCACCATATGCACCCAACCAAAACCAAGTGTTTAATTTCTTCTTGCCAGTCAATTACAATTATTATTATATGATAATATATATTTATTAATATTTTCTTGCCAGTCAAATTACACTAAATCCTAAGAAGCAACTGAAATATTTCGGAAGCACATAGCCAAAATGCTACATCGAAGCAATCATGGACAACAAAGACATCAATATCTACAACAATGATTAGCATGATACGGCTTTCGGGAGGAGCAAAGCACAAGCGCTGTTATTCCCAAATCCAACTAGCTGTATCATGAGTGTTTAGATAAAGTGTCACCGGTAATTCCTTGTAAGCACTCGTAACTTGTTTTTTTAAGTACTAAAGTTCTCAGAACATTTCCCTGGCAGCTAGAAAAACAATAGGAACTCCCGGGAATTGTCTTCTTATCCTACACTACCAGTCCGTCCAAGAAAAATGTTTAGACTTTGGATGGTTAAAAAGTCAAAAGGAGCTCCCATATGCTGAAGTGCAGAAGCCTGAACACGTAGAATTTCTAAAGATAACCAAACTTACCCTGACTACTGCCTTATTTTCATGAAAAAAAATTACTGATTAATTACTCCCCCCTTTGTTTTGGCGGAGCACCCCATGGCATGACGAGAAAGAGCTAGTACTCTGCGTAGTCATTTTGAAATATTTATTTGTTTGTTTAGAGATATTTGACATATGTGTGTCATCCTTCAAATAATATATGTACGGAAAGAAGTAATATTGAACTGTATAGATTAATACTACGCCCCTAGGTGCATAGGCCCTGTTTGGATACTCTAACTCAGTTAGAGGTTAGAGTTAGATTCTAACCATGAACTAACCCTGAACTAACTCTAAGTAAAGAGGTGTTTGGATGGCAGGGTTAGATGGAGCGCGGATACGGCGAGGCACCTTCATGGGCGATGCGAGAGGGAGGGAGGGAGAGGATGAGAAGCTTCGAGGAAGTGGGGAGGGATCTGCTGCGGGGAGAGCGAGAGAAAAAAAGTGTTTATTAGTGGTCCCGAGAAGAACTAACCCAAATAAGCACCACTTGGATGGGTTAGTTTTTTTGGATGGGTTAGATGCATCTAACCCAAACTAACCCTCCTGTTTGGATCTTTTTGGGTTAGTTGACTTCAAACTAACCCAAACTAACTCTAACCCATGGATCCAAACAGAGCCATAGTTCACCTATACTTACTTATAGAGGACCACCAAATCAACTACCGGTTGTTTTGCATTTTGTGAGATTACGTAGATTATTTGTCTCTACTTTGGTGAATCTGTCATCTATTTTTAATATACAATAAAAAGATTAAACATACCTAATTACAGAGGACCACCAAATCAACTGTTTGCATTTTATTTTATTTTGCGGGGAGGATGGTTTCCATTTTTGAGATTTTCTAGATTATTTGTCTCAGATGCAAAACAGATGCTTGCACGTCGAGGCAAAAGCGCAGAGTACCTATGTACCACGTCCCTCCGACGTCCTCTTCCTGGCAAATAGGTGGTTTACGCTTCCGGCCATAGCCATGGCCAGTAGAGTAATTCCTGGCCTCCATCCTTTCACGCTTGTTCGTTGGTTGAAGCAAGAATTTCGCAGAGCCTTCCTCGTGTCTGCATCTCGATGATTGATCTAGCTTGTACTATTTTATTCTACAGATTTATTTATTTAAACAAGAGAAAGATTAGCCTAAAGGGAAAATATGACTTTGGGAGGTCTATTTTGTGAAGAGGGATCACAACCTAGAGGGATCGAGGCTGGGACAGGAGAGTGCAGCCACTAGCAGGTGCCATTCTTCTATACAGAATACAAGTACAAGTTTACGCGCGGTTCTTCAACCATGGGTTCACATCTCTTTTCCCTTCCACGGGCGCATTGCAAGATGTGGTGCTCTTTCAGCAATCCATCCATGTCTACAAGTTCGCTGCGCCATTCTTCAACCATGGGTTCACATCTCTTTTCCCTTCCGCTGGTGCATTGCAAGACGTGGTGCTCTTTGAGCAATCCATTCAATAGTATGATACATATCTAAGATCCCTATAATAGATGTCAATGTTTATTATCCCCCCAAAAAACAGGTAGGTAACAACAGGCCATGCAGCAAATAAACAGCCGCAAACAAGTTATTACCTGTTGCGAAAGCAAGAAGTCAGGATTGACAAGATTCAAACAAATCTTGGAATCATAACTTACCGCGAGCAAGAGAAAATGTTGCAACACCTATGATTTTCTAATGATTTGTGGTGATGTTACAATGATTTCCAAGTAACTTTTAGCTGAGGCGTGATAGAAAATGATTCAACACCCAATCGTGCGGAAGTGTTGATCATTTTTTGTGCTGACAGGCTTTTGCGACAGGCCCTCGTATACTTCATTTACTATCTGGCTCCTCGGATGCCATCGAAAGGTTGAAGAAAATTGTGGAAGGAGGAGATGGGGAGTGGCGGATTGATGTGATTCTTGCCCGACATCTGGACTTGTTTATATAGAGGGCGGACGGGAGGAGCCTGCTTGGTGTTGTGTTTAATGACGGTCCGCTCGTGAACGGACGTGTGGCCGGAGTAGGTTTTTCGGCTTCCACGTGGTTTAATGGAGGCGTTTGACTGTGGCGAGGAGGCGTGTTCGGCCGGGCATGCAGCGGGCGGCGCCCTCAGCTGGCACGCCGCTTCAATGACAGAGGCTGTGAGAGGTTGTGACCGCCTTGAGCCACCTTTAATGTAGAGCGGCGCGCTCTACAGCTGCATGAATGCGGGCAGCTGGCGCCAGGCGAGAAGTGCGTGTGGGAGTTGGGGGGTTGGTGGGCCAGGACGGTTGGACACGGGCTTTGGAGCAGTTCGGACTCTCGCAAACCTCTCCACGTTTGTCTCCGGTTTATGGGTGAAAACGGGTCCGGACCGCGCCGCGGACTGATACATGCTCATATTGAATAGCTTCCGCGGTCCACGGATGCGGGATGTTCGTGGGTCTGCTTGGAGATGCCCCAATAATAAAAGAGTTTCATTCATCGTAGTAAAGTGAAATATGTACGTACTACTTGTGTTGCTAGGCCGCGGAGTGGCAACGCGCGTTGATCGTCACCGTGCCCCGAGCGATCGATGGATGGTCACATGCATATTGCTTGCGGTAGTGTCCCGTGTCGCCTGCAGTGCCTTGATGACCTGAAAACGGCAACCTGAACCTGAGCCTGCCTGCCCAGATCGTCCGTGTGATGGAGATTGGTGAACACCCGTCATCCCTTTGGCCAGCTGATGAGTAAAGTAGCTGGATGGATAGATGCAGCCCATATACTTGCATGTTGAGGCAAAAGCGCGTACCACGTACCACGTCTCTCCGACGTCCACATCCTGCTACAAATAGGTGGTTTCCGTTTCCACAGCCATGGCCAGTGCTCCATATGCGTTGCCCGACCAGAATAATTCATCGCATCCATCCGTTCACGCTTTGTTGGTTGGTTGAAGCAGAAATTTCGCGGAGCTTTCCTTGCGCCCGCGTCTCCACGACTGATCAAATTGTTGACTGGACACTTGAAAACTCGTAGTTTAAGTTGAATATCAGACAAACGTCCTCGGAGATCACGCATTATAAGGCAAAGTACAAGAAACTCTTATCACACATTGTGAGACCTTTTCACGTAGAGCCCACACACAAAATATGATCCCATCCAAAAAAGTTTACAGTTTGTTGATCATATTAGGTTGGTTTCTATTTTTTGGATGAAAAGTGCCAAAAATGCATTTTAATCTTAGAAAGTAGCAAATGAGATCTGAAAAAATCTTACAATTTGACATTATCTTTAATCAAAGGTTTAGTTCATGCAGAAAAATATCTCAAGTATGTTGGGTAAATATTTTTTGCATTGTGCTTCAAAAGGTACCGATTTTTAGGTACATGCAAGTACTATAAAGAAATTATGATGTGAAGAGTAGAAATATGATACTACCTCTGACCCATATTAATTGTCATTGCTTTAGTACAACTTTGTACTACAGTTATACTAAAGCATCGACAATTAATATGCATCGGAGGGAGTATTAAATTTAACAATACTAATATAAATAATTCGTTCTACTTTATTTTCGAAGTTACATGTACAAAGAAAATAATTGCTCACTAGAAACCTTATGGTTTGTCTTGAATGTCTAAGAAACATCCTAGGAGAATCCACCAATTACAAAGCACACCTTTGCAGAATCTTGTGAGGCTTTTTCTCCTATATCCAAAAGCGATAGCACGAGCCCATGCAAACTTTAATATTTTGTTGATCAAATTCAGGTTGTTTCATTTTTAATGAGAAATTCCAAAAAAAGTATTTTAAACCCAAAAATTAGGAAATGAGATCTAATAAATTTAAATTTGGCATTATCTCTAGTATGTATTCTAATTCACGTAGAGAAAGTTTGGAGTATGTTGAATGGATATTCTTGCAAGGCGCTTCACAAGGTAGTAATGATTTTCAGTTATATGCAAAGTACTAAAAATAAATAATGAGATGATGAGTTGCAGTATGATGTTAAACTCAGTAATACTACTGATAAAAAAATAGGGCTCACAACGCTCACATGATCCCCCAAAAAAATTTGAGACTGTCACTTACCATCTCAATCCGACTTGTGGTTTTCACTTATTTTTGAACCGTACGATTTCCACCTGAGGTCACCCCTTGATTATATTAGTTTTGGACAATGTGGGTTTTTATAAAGTGACATCCACATGCACTATCTCGAGTGTGAACAGCTAGTCGAACCATGATTCGATTTTTCACTTTTGTTTATCTTGGCAGTCACTTGATTTGACTTCCTGAAGTTGGGCATGCGGTTGTGCAGCCTAGCGACCCGAGTTCAATTTTTAGAATTGACAGGTGATGCACAGGGGTTTTCCCCCGCTTATTGAGGATCAAGGCTTGGTGTGTGGTGAAACCTCTCGTCAAAAAATATCTTGATACTCGTTTAAAAAATTCTGAGGACCATGTTTATCTTGGTACTCATACTAAAATGGCCGTATGCATCCCTGGTAGGTGCAGAGGCTGGGAAGTGAAAATCTCTTCCATTTTAAGACCCGGCTCGGGTCGCCCCCGCTCGGGTGACTCGAACTCCCCAACCCTAGCCGCCGCCGGGGCCTAGCCCATCCTTCTCCCCTCCTCCCGCCGTCGTCGGAGGACGCCGCCGGCTTGCGCCCGGAGGCCGACGGTGGTGGCGGGGGCTCTTCCTCCCTCACGCGTCTCAGGGGTGGCGGGACCCCAACATGCGTGGAGGTGCGGCCGATCTAGAAGCGACAGCGTTGGCTTCGACGGCGGCGGCGGTCGGCCCTGCCTCGGGCCACGGGCGACTGCGGCGGCGGCTGGCCTGGATCGGGCGGCGGCGCGATCGCGCTCTTCGGCGGCATGTCATCTGGCTTTTGATCGGCGGCGGCGTCGAGGGCCTGGTGGACTGCTTGGTGGCACCCATGGCAGATCTGTTCTGGCTGGTGTAGCCAGTGGTGGTGGTCATCTTCTTCGTCGGCGGTGGCCGGCCAGAAGCTTGGTGATCGAATCTCGAGATCCATCATCTAGTCCCGGCTGCGAGTTGGGGAGACATGGTTGCCGGTGAAAACCGAGCCGACGGCAGGCGATGGCGGCGTTCTGCGCCGTTACCTTGATGAAGGCATCCTTATGTAACTACTGTCTACCCACTCGTGCTGCTCCGGGGGAATCCCTAGGATCTAGTGTTCCAGATCGGACGATGGCGGCACTGCGGTGTCGTTTCTCTCTTGGGAGCATCGTTTGTGGAGCAGCGCTGGAAGTCAGAGGCAGGAGGTGGAGCGGCTTCGTCTTGCACGGAGCTTCGGTGGAGATGTCAAGTCATGCCTGACCGACAGGTGCTACGCTTGGTCATGCCTGGTCGGCAGGTGCTACGCACGACAGATCCTCCAAGGACTTCAAGCTGTGTCGGCTGGTGATACTTGGCAGCATGGCGCTGAGGTGTATCAGTGGCGACCGCGACGTGTTCAGCTGTTTGCGCGTAGGAAGGAGGTGCCGTTGGGCGCCGTGATGGCGTCGACGATAGCTAGACCGAGCAAGGTTGATGCATCAGTACAGTTCTGAAGATGGAGCGGTGGCAGTTGGCGGCGGCGGCCTCTGAGAGCACGCCGGACCAGTGTGTGCCCCAAACCCGGCAAGTGGCTAGGTTGGGGTCTCAGGTCTTAGATGTTAGGCTTGGCTGCGATGTCTGTTTGGTATTAGGCCCAGGCTATCTGCGTCCCTTCATCAACTGGATAGGTGTAGCAACAGTTTGTTGCTTAGACGGCGGCTTTACTGTTGTATTGATTTTGTAAGGTCTTGTGAGAATAATTAATAAAGTGGCCGTATGCATCGTTCAGATACAAAGGCCGGGGGTCATCCTCCTTTTCTAAAAAAAACTTGATTTCACTTCCACTCGAGCAACCCTTGTGCTAGCTAGCTGCAGGAAGAAAAAAGAGGAAGGGTGCGTGAGAGAGAGAGAGGGAGAGAGAGAGGTGGTGGGTGTGAGAGAGGGACCCGTCGTGCCTTTCCCAGCTGAGAACGTACGACTAGCACCATGGAGATACAACAGATGCTTTTATGGTTGAGTCAAAAGCGCTACCAGGCTACCACACCGCGTCTTCTTCCTACTGCAAATAGGTGGTTTCCGTTTCCGGCCACAACCATGGCCAGTGCTCCATCCTTTCACGCTTTGCTGGTCGGTTGAAACAGAAATTTCGTGGAGCCTTCCACGCGCCCGCGTCTTCCTAGGTGAGCCGTGATAGAAAATGATTAAACTAAGCTAGTGTCTTGTTGATCCATGGTAGAATTAATTTGGCTAATTTCTTGTGCCTTCCTATCCAAGATCTTGGACACTTTGCATGTTTGGGATTTATATGTCTGTTTGAGTATGATTGTTAAGCATCTTATAGATGATGCATTTGGATGAGTAATTGTTGTCACCGCAGTATGCACCCAACCAAAACCAAGTGTTTAATTTCTTCTTGCCACTCTATAAAAATTATTATTATATGATAACATATATTTATTAATATTTTTCGATACAGAGAAATGAATTAATATCAAGTTGGCACAAACTACACCAAATCTAAAGAAACAATTGAATAATTTTGGAAGCAAATGGCCAAAATACTACATTGAAGCAATCAACAACAACAAAGACATTAATATCAACAACGGCGATTAGCATGATATGCGTTTCGGGAGGGAGCAAACCAGAAACACCGTTATTGCCAAATCCAACTAGCTATATCATGAGCGCCATAATCCTAGCAATTTTTCATTGTGCCTAGATAAAGTGTCGCCTGTAATTTCTTTTAAGCACTATAACTTGTTTTTTACGAACTAAAATTCTTAGAAACATTTTTTTCCGGCAACTAGAAAACAATAGGAGCCGAAAGAATCCCCTTTCCCCTCCCCCGGTGCCCCGCGTGCAATGGGAGCGGCCGGGGCAAAGCCTGGCGGGGGGGGGGGGGGGGTTCCTCAGCTCCTCTCGCGCTAGTCTCGGGGCGGGACGGGGCGGCAGTGATGGGATGAAGCATCATCGTGGGGTGCTGCAGCGCGACGGCTCTCCGGCCATGCCTCGGCGGGGGCAGGGGTGGGGACGTGCGCCGTGTGCTGGGTGCCATCAAGATGGTGGTGCACACAGGTGGAGGTGGCTCGCTCGGCCCCGATCTGGATTGGCCAGGGGATTTCCTCGGCGAACGGTGTGGGATGCAGTCAACTCGGGTGCGCGGCGCAGCCAACTTGCCACGGCTGCTAGTGGCTAGAGGGCCCGGGTGGCCGGTGGTGGGCTTCCCTCGCTGCTGGTCCTTCTCGGGCATGGTTGGTAGTGCGAGCTTGTGGCGGCAGTGGCAACGCAGATCCAGTTGCAGAGCTTCGACAGGCGGCGCGGGTGGTAGTGGTGGCTCTCCTTATCTTGGGTTCGAGCCGACAGTGCGCGGGGTTGGGCGAGTGCCAGTGGTGCCGGCCGCACGTGCAATGGGAAAGGCCTAGAGCTAGGGTTTGTGCTCGGGCGGGCAAGATCTGTGTCCGAGGCGGATCGGAGCTGGTGCTTCGGGTAGATGAGATTGGACTCGATCCATGGTGTGCCCGTGAGCAGCGTCTTCCTCTCGCGGGTGCGGTGGGAGTTTGTGGTGGCCGTGACATCGCTGCTCATGTCGTCTGATCGGCACCGAATGCCATGGACATGCATTGTGCATGCTCGCTTGGACCAAGGCCAGAGGGCTAGGGTTTAGCTCTCATCGATGTGCCACATGAAAACTCGGGCACTCGCCCTTCTAAAAACGGCGCACTTGACCTTTTTTTGCATGAAGGAGCTTTAAGCTCCGTATTTCATTGCATGAAATTTATAAACAACATTATATGTCACTTTTGTTGATCAGATTTAGCTTATTTCCTTTTTTATGAGAAATGCAAAAAATGTATTTTAAACCAAAAAGGTAGCAAATTAGACCTAAAAATTTATATTTTGGCATTATCTCTAATATGTGTTTTAATTCATTTATAAAAAAACTGGAGTACGTTGAATGGATATTCTTGCAAGGTGCTTCACAAGGTACTGGTTTTTAGTTATATGCAAAGCACTAGAAGGAAATTATGACATGATGAGTGGCAGTATGATGTTAAATTCAGCAATACTACTGATAGCAAATTAGGGCTCAAAACGAACCCCGAAAAGAATTTGGTACTCTCGCTTACCATCCCCTTCCGAATTGTGATTTCCACACTTTTTTTGAACCGTATGATCGATTTCCACCAGTTTTGGAGAATGTGGGTTTGCTCAAGTGGCATCCACATGCATTATCTCTTGCGTGGTCAGCTAGTCGTGCCCAGTGCCTTGTGCTAGCTAGCTGCAGGCAGGAAAAAGAGAAAGGGTGAGTGTGAACGGGGAGAGAGAGAGTGAGAAGGTGGGAACGTGCCTTTTGCCAGGTGAGTAAATGTGACGGGAGATAGAACAGATGCTTGCATGGGATGAGGCAAAAGCCTACAACGCCGCGTCGTCTGGTTTCCGTATACGGCAATGCCCGGCCACAGCCATGGCCAGTGCTCCAACCTTTCATGCTTGTTTGTTGGTCCAAACAGAAATTTCTCGGAGCCTTCCTCACACCCGCGCGCGTCTCCATGATTGGTCTAGCTTGTATTCTTGTACATATTTATTTATATTTAAACAAGTGAAAGATTAACCTAAATGAAAATTATAACTTGGGAGGTTTATTTTGTGAAGAGGGATCACAACCTAGAGAGATCGAGGCCTATTATTACATGTTGATTTGTTTATAATAATCACCTTCTCCTATACCGTGTGTCGTGGGAACGACTCCGACAGTAAGAGAGGGGTAGGATAACGGAGCATGATCTATCGAGATGCATATGGGTGACACTGTGGTTTTAGCGAGTTCGGGCCTCTCACGGTGGAGATAACAACGCTACGTCTCGTGCTCCGGAGAGGCTTTGTTTTATCTGAGTATATATCCGGAGATTACAATATGTGTGTGAGAGAGGGGAGCGGATCCCCATGCCTGAGCTAAGTCCTGAGACTAATGGTGAAAAGAGAAAGAGGTGGAAGAAAAGAACCCCCCTAGTCTAGTGGTGGGGGGTGGCTTATATAGAGTGCGCCACCCCCTCACCTCCCATGTTACAAAGTGGGGTATGAATGCCATAATGCCAGCCCGCTATTAAGCCCTCACTATTAGAAAGATGCTGACTGCTTTGCTGCCTGTTGGTCTTCGTATATCCGAGTGAGTAGTACGGTCGAGTGGTGAACTGTCATCCGAGTGGATGGTATGTTGCTTGGTCGAGTGGATAGTATGCTGCTTGTCCCGAGTGGATAGTGTGTCTGTATGAAATTGACCTGGACCCACATGTTGTGTGGACCCCATGCTTCATGATATATCGACCCTTCGTGGGCCTAGCTGTTATGTATATCCCCAACATTAGCCCCCGAATCGATTGCGATTTTGCAGAACGAGTTGGTGTAAGACACAGTTTGGTCCGAGTGATTACAAAAATACTCGGTACATGTCGTCGCGCTTTCAGACAACCAAGATTTGAACAAAATCTCAATGGGTTCCGGCACCATGCTTCCCGACTGATCGAGGTAAGTGTCTGTGAGGAGCAACTTGGTGACATTCGTTCATCTCTCGGGAGAGGTTTAACTCGTGATCTGAGTATGGGCGTGTCATTAAATCCGTGCAACCAGATTGACACATGGACTGCTCTCTTAGAGAGATGCCATTCTTATCCCGGAGGAACGTCAATACGAGTCGGTTTTAGATCCACACTTGTGAGTTTCACACTTTGAGTCCTAGAAGAAGGCTCAAAACAGGTCCATGGAGGAGCATTAAACTCGCCTTATTGAATATTGTTTTGGAATGATTTGGAGTTGGGCCTACATCGAGTAACTGATTACTCGAAATTTCTTCACGCCTGGAACGTGTCTTTTTTGTTGTTTGGCCGTCACTCGGATTGGGCGGACCGTTCCGAGTGGATACCATTCCAGTGGGGGCACGCTGAGTGCACCCACTGGTGTAATCCGAGATCGCTGCCGTCATTGCGGGCAGTCGGGGGAGTCTTAAAGCCTGTCTTTTTGTTGTTGTTTGGCCGTCACTCGGACCGGGCTGACCGTTCCGAGTGGATACCAACAGTCGGCGGGAGTCTTAGAGCCTGCCCTTTTTTTTTGTTCATCACTCGGACTAGTCAGGCCGTACCGAGTGGAGATTACTCCAGTGGGGGCACGCTGAGTGCACCCATTGGGTGTAGTCCCCGAGACCGCCGTCGACTGCGGGCAGTCGGAGGAAGTCTGAGGAAAAATCTTCTTAGCTGGTGCCAGTCGAACTTGTTCCTCTCTGACTCGGAGGTCGAGTAGTACTTGAGGATCTGGTATTGGTCTAGCTTGTTTCTCTTTGACTCAGAAGTCGAGTAGTACTTGAGTGATCTGGAGGTAGCCTCGAGTGATGCTCGAAAGAGGTAAGCTCGCTAGAGGATGTGATATGAGGTTTGATCATATGAGTAACCTAGTCATTCCCATGTTGGGGGTGTAGAGGTGAGTACATGTCCAACTGATGGTGACGCGCGGGGCGGCCGAGGGGCGAGGACGTGTATAACCGAGTGGCGACGCGCGGGGCGGCCGAGTGAAGGACTAAGTGTCCAGCCGAGTGGCAAAAATGGTCCTTGAAGGAGTTAGCCAGATGCTTTCGAAGCTGATGTAGCGACAAGGTCGGTGTAGTGTGGCTGTGGCGCAACAAGACCGGTGCGGCAACTGAATTTGAGTAGGAACGAAGATTGCACGCAGAGTGTCTGGGTGATTATGAAATTCGTCAAAGTGACGGATCGAATGTACTTGTTGAAGTGAAGGGTCTGATTGGTGATGAAGTACTCGACCACGAGAAGAGTGTCATTCAAATGAGATGCAGCCCGAGTGCGGCATAGCCCCGAGCATACTACGAGGCCGACAACGGACATGTCGGAATCGAGAAATATGGTTTTGAATGGATGATTTGCAATTCATCGAGTTAGACTCGGGTAAAGATGAGGAGAACCTTCCGAGTGATGCTCGAAAGAGGCAAACTCGCAAAAGAGTGAAGTGTGAAGTTTAATTATGAAAGAGACTTATCATCTCATGCCCGACGAGGTCTATATCATTGATCGATGAAGAGAATTCCATAGAGGGTTGGCGGACGTGTTTGGTCAGCAGAGCGACAAGGTCGATGTTGTGGTGCGCTAGGACCAGTATGGTGACCGAGTCCGAGCAACGATGAAGTTGATACGTAGGGCCGTCGAGTGATCGCGTAACTTGTGTAAAAAATGGCACAAGTCAACACAATAATTTCTTGAGGAAATTTGATGTGTGCTGAAATGATTTGTGTGAATAACATCCATAGACACCCGCTGGGAGTGCAAGGGGCTTGCTGGTTGACCAGTAAAAGTCTAAAAGAGCGAAGGATTCGTTCGCACTTGTCGGGCGAGAGATCCTCTGAACTCGTTGGAATCTGGCTAAAATAAAGCGGAAGTGTAGTGTTTCGACTGAGTTGCAGCCCCGGAGGACCGATGCAAACTCGAAATGAAGAACGACACATGGTGTTCGTGAATGATATGTGCGAAAAAATGGAAGTTGGACTTGGGAGTCACATAACCAGTACTAAGCAAGTATGTGAAAATAAGCAGTCGAGTGTAGAGGTACACTCGGTGGTGTGGCCTCCGAGTGAACGTGATGTGTGAATTATGGAATACTCGGGGAGACGAAAATAACAGAATGCAAAATGACTTAGCTGTCTGAAGGCGCGCGGGGCAGTTGAGTGGTGATGAGGTGACCAACCGAGTGGCGACGCGCGGGGCAGCCGAGTGGTGATGAGGTGACCAACCGACTGACGATGCACAGGGCGGCCGAGTGCTGATGAGGTGACCAACCGATGGCGACGCGCGGGGCGGTCGAGTGCTGATGAGGTGACCAACCGATGGCGACGCGCGGGGCGGTCGAGTGGTTATGAGGTGACCAACCTGGTGGCGACGCTAGGCCGAGTGGTTATGAGGTGACCAACCTGGTGGCGACGCACGGGGCGGCCGAGTGGTTATGAGGTGACCAACCTGGTGGCGACGCACGGCGCGGCCGAGTGGTTATGAGGTGACCAACCTGGTGGCGACGCGCGGGGCGGCCGAGTGGTTATGAGGTGACCAACCTGGTGGCGACGCACGGGGCGGCCGAGTGGTTATGAGGTGACCAACCTGGTGGCGACGCACGGGGCGGCCGAGTGGTTATGAGGTGACCAACCTGGTGGCGACGCGCGGGGCGGCCGAGTGGTTATGAGGTGACCAACTGGTGGCGACGCACGGGCGGCCGAGTGGTTATGAGGTGACCAACCTGGTGGCGACGCACGCGGCGGCCAGTGGTTATGAGGTGACCAACTGGTGGCGACGCACGGGCGGCCGAGTGGTTATGAGGTGACCAACCTGGTGGCGACGCACGGGGCGGCCGAGTGGTTATGAGGTGACCAACCTGGTGGCGACGCACGGGGCGGCCGAGTGGTTATGAGGTGACCAACCTGGTGGCGACGCACGGGGCGGCCGAGTGGTTATGAGGTGACCAACCTGGTGGCGACGCACGGGGCGGCCGAGTGGTTATGAGGTGACCAACTGGTGGCGACGCGCGGGCGGTCGAGTGGTTATGACGTGACCAACCTGGTGGCGACGCACGGGGCGGCCGAGTGGTTATGAGGTGACCAACCTGGTGGCGACGCACGGGGCGGCCGAGTGGTTATGAGGTGACCAACCTGGTCGTGAACTTAGGCGAGTACTGGACTGCATCTAAGCCCCCGAGTGGGAGGGTTGCTCTCCACTCGGCAGGATTTTTTCTGAAACTTAGGCGAGTACTGGACTGCAGCTAAGCCCCCGAGTGGGAGGGTTGCTCTCCACTCGGTAGGATTTTTTGAAACTTAGGCGTAGTCTTGGACTGCAGCTAAGCCCCAGTGGGAGGTTGCTCTCCACTCGGTAGGATTTTTGAAACTTAGGTAGTCTTGGACTGCAGCTAAGCCCCGAGTGGGAGGTTGCTCTCCACTCGGTAGGATTTTTTGAAACTTAGGCGTAGTCTTGGACTGCAGCTAAGCCCCAGTGGGAGGTTGCTCTCCACTCGGTAGGATTTTAAAACTTAGGCGAGTCTTGGACTGCAGCTAAGTCACCCATCGGGGATTGAGAGCATATAAAAAGAATAGCAATCATTTATGAGATTGTAAAAACTGTGTCGCGGGGTTACCGAGTGGTGATGAGGTGACCAACCGATTGACGAGGCCCGGAACGGTCGAGTGGTGATGAGGTGACCAACCGATGGGGGGCGTCCGAGTGACGTAGACGCGTCCCGTAGAGTGGCGATGCATGAAGCATCCGGATGATGTAGATGTGTGTCGGGAGTGACGAGGCGCGTGGCGTCCTGGTGAAGTAGAGGCGTCCCGCGGAGTGGTGACGCACAGGGCGTCCGAGTCGGGCAAGTTGATGATGATGCGAACAGCTTCATGACCGCGTGCTGGGTGGCTGAGGACATGTCCAATCGAGCGATGATGTACGGGCGGCCGAGTGGCAGCGCACGAACGGCCGATCAAGCGCAAGTGATCCGGTTTGGTCCAAATGAGCTAGTCCCATCCGAGTGATCATGCCGAGTTGCCGACTGAAGGGAGTTGTCGCCGAGTGCTGGGTCTTGTCGAGGCAGAGACAACGTGTGGAGTGCCGGCTTTAGTCAACCACCGTGCCGGTCAGCAAGTACATCCTAGCAGAGTGGCGCACTGGTGGGAGCCGGTCCTTCCGTTTCCATTTTCCTACATGCAGTTATTCCTCAAGGAGGTTGATTTGGTGCAGAGCTCGATCTGTTGGTTGTGGAGCAATAAATCACAAGTAATCAGGTGTGATTGCTTGGCCGACCAACACATTGGAGGAGTTGCCCACGTTCTGGACATGTAGGCAGAATCTGCATGCAAGAGAGCGTTAATTAAGCGAGAGTTAGAGCCATTCATGTATGTAATAAACGTTTCCCACGGTCATTTATCCCTGCATGGAGGAAATAAATGGGAAGGAATTAAGGGAATAAATGGGCGGCGACGCGCGCGGGGCGTCCGAGTGAAGCAGACGCATCCCACAGACTGGGCTTGGGGCGCCCGAGTGTTGTAGACACGTCCTGTAGGGTGACGACGCGCGGGACGTTGAGTGACCATGCATGCGTGACCAGTTGAGCGATGGTGTGCAGGCGGCCGAGTCACTGCATGTTAGTCGTATAAAAAATGCATCTAAATGAATCTGGACGTTTAGTAATCCAAATGGAAAACTCATCTGCCTGTCATCGTGTTATTCGCCTGAACGAAACGTCCGTCCGAGTGAACTGCAGTCGGTGGACGACGACGGGACAAGTGATCCTGCAAGTTAGTAGCCAGCACGGCCAGGAAATTCAAGGCCTGATGGTCAGTCATACATGCATGCATGCACGAATTAACTAGGGTCCGTGGCCTAGCAATCAGATAAGTGGCGTTAGTAATCCATCAATTGGCCGCTTAATGAGGCAGCCAATTAATTTGACGTTGGAGATCACCACGCCCTTCCGTTGTCTGTACACCGCATTAACCTGTAATCAAGGAGGAGATGGCCCACTCACCTTGCATGGTTAAAGGAGAAAGGAAAACCATGGCCAACAAACGGCGATGGAGCGAAGAACCGCGCACCCGGGGGAGCGACCCGACAGGCGGATCCGCGCGCGTGCCACAGCCACCATGCTGAAGAAGCTGACGAGGAAGGATGAGCAGCTGACCACAGTCCAGTCGCGGGTCGACGTAGCCAAGGGCGAGGCTGACGCGAGCGCTGGTGATCGTGCTTCACTGCTCGGGGAGCCGGAGCCGTGCGCCGGTCGGAGTCGTGCTTCGACACCCGCGGAATTTGGCTGATTGCCGGCAGCAGCGCCTTGTCACCCGAGGAACTGGGTCGACCACCGGCCGTCGTGCTCAGCCGGTCGGGGAACCAGGCCGAGCTTTAGCGGCTGTGGGTGTGCGGGCACTCGGCGATGGCGTCGCAGATGAGTTCGCAGATGATGATGGGCGGACGACGACGCTTTATCGTCCAGGAGCCGAGCCACCAATCGAAACAAAAGGAAGCGTCCTTTTGTATAAGCTCGTGTGCATACATAAGAAGAATAAACCATTGTTAGATCATTGTAATGTTTGATTGTAGAGAGGATAAGTTGAGATGAGCAACTCCCTGATCCTTTTGTATGATTAGGAGTATTTTATCCTCCTGTAAATGGAGTGACGTCCGGAACATCCTAGATCAAACCCTCCATTGAGGATTGTTGATCGACGGACGAAGATCGAAGAAATAAAACCATTTGCATCATGGCTCGATAGACGCCATGCCCCACGGTGGGCGCCAACTGTCGTGGGAACGACTCCGACAGTAAGAGAGGGGTAGGATAACGGAGCATGATCTATCGAGATGCATATGGGTGACACTGTGGTTTTAGCGAGTTCGGGCCTCTCACGGTGGAGATAACAACCCTACGTCTCGTGCTCCGGAGAGGCTTTGTTTTATCTGAGTATATATCCGGAGATTACAATATGTGTGTGAGAGAGAGGAGCGGATCCCCATGCCTGAGCTAAGTCCTGAGACTAATGGTGAAAAGAGAGAGAGGTGGAAGAAAAGAACCCCCCTAGTCTAGTGGTGGGGGTGGCTTATATAAGTCGCCACCCCTCACCTCCCATGTTACAAAGTGGGGTATGAATGCCATAATGCCAGCCCGCTATTAAGCCCTCACTATTAGAAAGATGCTGACTGCTTTGCTGCCTGCTGGTCTTCGTATATCCGAGTGAGTAGTACGGTCGAGTGGTGAACTGTCATCCGAGTGGATGGTATGTTGCTTGGTCGAGTGGATAGTATGCTGCTTGTCCGAGTGGATAGTGTGTCTGTATGAAATTGACCTGGACCCACATGTTGTGTGGACCCCATGCTTCATGATATATCGACCCTTCATGGGCCTACCTGTTATGTATATCCCCAACACCGTGCACTGCTTGATCCTTCAATTAATAAGCACCCTCTTATTACTGCAACATACTATATGTTACAATTCCAGTACCCCACCCAGCTACAGTGATCTTCTTATTTTTTTGGTTTTTTGCGAGAAAAAAAGGATCTATTCATCTTCAGTCATTGCAGTATATCGAACACCAGAAATAATGAAAATTACATCCGGATTCGTAGACCATCTAGTGACGACTAAAAGCACTGAAGTAAGCCGAAGGCGCGCCGCCGTCGTCGCCCCTCCCTCGCCGGAGCCAGGCAAAACTTATTGTAGTTGATAATCAGATGATCTTATTATTGTGTTCATTATTGCGTGATATATGTTATAGCAAAAGCGATACCAGCTGGTTATGCACTGCTTAATTCCATTTCCAACATCACTTCATGACACAATAATACGTACTTATTCCAGTTTACTCTCATTTATACCAACTTCTCCTAAAGTAACACACTAGTTAGGAGTATGCATTAGTTAGGAGTACTATGCAGCTATGAGTACAACAGGAGTGGCATTAATGAGGTAGGTAGTTATCAACACATAGATAGAAGTTAGCTACCTTGATTCCAAGGCTAGGTCGCAGTGGAACAAAATGGATGCATGCACGGCGTTTTTTTAAACATAAATTAAAATTGCAAGTTGTGATCGTTCTAGCCGCGTACTACCATGGATTTGCTGTTAATAATCGTATGAATAATACACATAATTTTTTTAAAAGATCTAACCGTCTCCCATTTAACATCCTAGTTTGAGCAATCTTGCCTCTGCCGCTGCCTCTGATTTAAAGCCAAATCAACAGAGGAATAAAGATGGAAGAAATAAGGAAAACACAAGAATAAATCTAAGTAGTTGCCTGAATATGTGACGCGATACATGTGCCCTCACACTAAAAATTGTATTAATAGTTTACAAAATTTTCACATATAGGAGAACTGGAGTTTTATACATAGCAATATACAAATTTAAGAGGCATTACTTCACAATAAAATCTAGGTAACCTGGAGCTATACAAAATGTGAATATATATATATACCGGGTGTAGTTACACCCATTTTTATTTTATACGTTTTAGGTAGTATATATCATACCGCAGTGTATGTATGCGTAGTATGTAGTATGTTAGAATATTTAGGTAGTATATATACTATTTTTTAGGTAGTATGTAGTATATTTTTAGCATACTTCTTTTTACGTACAAATATGTACGTATTTTCACAAATATGATAAAACATGGGCTCACATGCAATTTTTTCACATAACTCACTTTGGAGTATCTTAGATATAGTATATGAACATAGTAAAAATGATAAAGTAGTATATATACTACGCATAGTAGTATATGAGAAATGGGTGTAGCTACACCGGTAGTAGGATGCATTTTCCTATATATATATATATATATATATATATATATATATATATATATATATATATATATATATATATATATATATATATATATATAGGATTTTCTACAATAGCTTGCCACAGAACTAGTTAAGGTTTTCGACGGTGTATAAGTTCTCAAAAATTCTGAAATAAAATACTGAACCATCACACCTATAATATAACATGATCCAACGGAGGGATTGAAAAAATATGACTGCATGTGTCCTGGACAAAAAAACAAAATTTTCAATATATATTGATCCTGTAGTGAGCTGAAATGCTTGTTTTTTTCGCTGAGGACACATAAATGCATATTTTCACAATCACACGTTGGATCATCTTATTATATTAGAGTGAGGCTCCCTATTTATTTCATATTTTTACTTACTTTTAAACCGTTAAATGTTTTGCAAGCCTTAACTAGTTCTGTGGCAAGCTATGATAGACACAGTTTTACCTATATATATATATATATATATATATATATATATATATATATATATATATATATATATATATGACAAATTTTGCTACTACCGGTGTAGTTACACCCATTTTATTTTGTACGTTTTAGGTAGTATCTACCGTGCATCGCAGTGTATGTATCGTAGTATGTAGTATGTAAGAATATTTAGATGGTATGTATACTATTTTTAGGTAGTATGTAGTATATTTTAGCATACTTCTTTTTACGTACAAATATATACGTATTTTCACAAATATGATAAAAACATGGGCTCACATGCAATTTTTCACATAACTCGCTTGGGAGTATCTTAGATATAGTATATGAACATAATAAAAATGATAAAGTAATATATATACTACCACATAGTAGTATATGAGAAATGGGTGTAGCTACACCGGTAGTAGGATACATTTTCCTATATATATATATATATATATATATATATATATATATATATATATATATATATATATATATATATATATATATATATATATATATATATATATATATATATATATATATATATATATATATATATATTCCCATAGAGAAGAAAAGTAAAAGAGACATGAGCTAACTAGCCCATCTGATCGCAAGGAAAGAAAAACTAATGTAATGGCATCTTGTCTGGACTATCAGAATACTATAGGCGATCAAGAAGAAATGTTATGAGGTGGTTACATGAACTTTATTGTTGAGATGGGTTTAGCTCTCGGCGACCCCAAATTACATCAGCCAGAAACATTGGCCACCAAGCACACCACGGGGTACTACTAGAACAGCCACACAAATTACACAAAACTAAGAACACAAATTACCAACAGGCACATTAACATCAGCTAGAAACATAAACCATCAGCCGTGCAACAGCCACTCCGTCCAGTGAGAAGAAACAGAGAACTTCAACCAAACAGCACGTTGCTTCGATCCTGAGCATCAATGGCCTTTCTGAACATCGCACTTGACCTTCTTGAACATCGCCGGCGACGTTGCCGTTGACAGAGCCAACTCTAGCCGGCAGATCGCGTCCAGCCTATGCTTCTTGTGGTGTGGCCGGTACATGACCTCGCCGACAATCTTCACCTCGAGCTGGAACAGCCCGGCAGCGCTCTGCTTGAGGAACTCGGCCACGTCTGCGCTCCCCAGCGCGACGCTCGCGCTGTCGGCCGCCGCCGTGGTGTGGTACACTTTCCTGCGCCGCGGTCGGACCACGGCCCCTGCGGTGACCAGCCCGAAGCGGGCGAACCGCGCGCCGTCGAAGATCAGATCCGCGTCGAGCCGCGCGGTGTGTTCTGCGGGCATGAACAAGTTTGCGTTGTGGACGGCGACGGCGATGGAGATGTCGTAGGCGAGCGCGGCCGCCGTGGCGTTCTTGACGGCGAGGTCGATGCGGGAGAGGGCCGCGTCCTCGACGCTGACGCCGACGGGGCGGGGGACGAAGGCGAGGACGAGCAGCGTGACCACGGTGGCGAGGACGGCGACGATGACGAGAGCGCAGAGGATGCGGAAGCAGATGGCGTCCCAGAAGCAGTCGCAGCAGCAGGCGTCAAGGCAGTCGTCGATGCAGTCATCGCTGGAGACGGAGTCGCCACCGTCGCTCATCCCTGCAAATTATGTTGTGAGGACGATCAGGTTTGTTTGGTGGACGGCTCTGACGTGAGGAATGGGAATTATATAGAACGATCGGCGGAATTTTCCGGGGGCTTTTTCTCGTGAAGGTTCCACCTCTCGACGAGGCTGCTGTTTCTCTCGTCGAAACGCTGGCAGTGTAACACTGGGAAGGGATCCTAATCATGCATGGCCAAGACAAACGCTGGCAGCTGGCTGTGATGGACCGAATTGGTGCAAGGAATTGGTGGCCTTGTGCACATCGGTCACGGGCTGTAAATAAATGATCCATCCATCCGAATTGGTGCAAGGATTGGTGGCCTTTTGCCGCGCAAGTACTCCATCCGTAGCTAAGCTAGCCCTCTATCCTTGCATCCACATGCATGACATGCAGCGAACTACAACTACATCTGCTGCTCTTGCCCACCGCTAGCTGGAGATGGACGTTCTAATTATGCATGCAGCGGCAACAACGAATTGTAACACAGCGCGCAACTGTACAACTTATGCAACGGGTTGAATCGAGTTCAAATAATGTTTCGTTTAAGTTATGTAAAATAGCTTATGTAACTGGTTGGATCGAGTTCAAAGCAAGTTCGATGAAGTTGTTTGGGTCAAATTTGCACCGAATTTGTGATCAAAGTTTTTCTCAAGGAGTTAAGTTTAGGAGTTCAATTAGAATCGACACTTTTTTAGAGGAGCAAGTATACTCCTGTAAAGAATACTCGGTCGTATCCTCCTCTAAACAACATATGATCGGTTAGAGTAGCAGACCCCACAAAATCCCAACCCACATAAGTCTTTTGCAGTTCGCGGAAAAGTGTATATGCAAGCCAGCGCGGGCGAGGTCAGACTCAAACCCCGCAAAAAACAGGATATTCGGTGAATATGCTTTTTTTTACGGGTCGGCTACGCAGTGTATGCTCGGGCACCGCCGCATCGACCCGCAAACTGAAGATGCCCAATTATCGAATTTGACGTCGGTTCCGACAAATAAGTTCAAATTCAAACAATAGAACACAGTTCACGCGCAAATAAAAGCTTAAAGTTTTGTAGGAAAAGCGCAAAAGAGGGTCTTGCAAAATTGACGACCACATCCGGCATCATATTGGTCGATCTTCACTCCGCGCCATCGAGTCCATGAAGTTCATCGGAACCACTGAATCCACCTCCGACACTTGTTCCAACTCCCGCACCGAAATCATCGGCTAGTGCACTGAACGCATCGGCGACATTGGTTCCAAACCCCGCTGAAGAAACACCTCAGGCACTGTAACACGCACTGACCGGCGCAACCATTCTCCTCTTCAAGATTTCTCTTCTTGCCATATCATGCCATTCCTTGGTGAGGTCGTCCATGTCATTGCGTTTCATTGTCATGATCTTGTTCTCTTCGGTGAGCAACTTGGACATGGCTTTGTTCTCAGCGGCACGTGCTCTTCTCTCCTCAATGGCCGCTAATTTGCGCAACCCCTCTTCCTTGAGAAATTGCATCAAGAGACACCACACTCCATGCCTTGATCAAGGTTTGATCTTTCAAGATCGTGTAGTTCTTCGATCTCTGGCCTTTTCCACTTCTTGCTTGCGATTGCTCATACGCCCCCTCATCGATCTCCTCCACTTCGTCTTCACCACCATGATCATCCACGCCGCCCTCCGTTTCATTGTAATCAAATGCGATGAACAGGGCTTGATCGATGTCAACGGTGTTGGTGTCCAACAAGATCACGAACTCGGCAGTTGCATTGTTCGAACCACCGCTATAGTGAACGACAACAAGTCACGTGCTATCGCCAAAGCAAAGAAAATTTCCATGACCGAAGTGGCATACTTTTCGGCCATTTCGTCGAACACCTCGCTTGCGGTGGGAGCAGCACCGTTGAGCGGCATCGCCGGGGAACCTCTTTTCGGGGCAGAGGGAGTGGATGAAGGAGCTGGCTTCTTTGTAGACGGAATCCTCTTCCGTTTTACGCCGGAGGCCTTGCCGACCTTCTCAGCCGCCGGCCGGGATCACGCAACGGCGTTAGCACCCGAAGCGCGGGCCTTCCTGGTGGGGGCAGCCGGATTCCCGCCCTGCACGACCATGTTGCCCTGGGCGACGGCGGGGCTAACATGGCTGGTGCCGAGATCCGCCCGAGAGAATCGAGCGTGGGCGACCTCGACGGTGACGGGGGACAACAAGGTGTCATCCATGGCGGCGAAGGACTGCCGGGGAAGATGCACCGGAGCGGGAGGTGGCGGGGGCAATTGGAGGGTGGGGGGAGCGGGAACGGCCGTGCGGAAATGCCCCTCCCGCCAAATCTCGCTGCGGATAGGGTCGAGCTCGGGTCGTCCTTCCACTCCGTGAATCTAGAGGTCGGGAGATCTTTTGCCGCGCCCCACAAATTTTTTTACGGATCGGACGTGTATGCAGGGTATGTTCGAGCGGGATTTTCCGTGCCGACCCGCATTTTGGCGATTATTTTACGGGTCGAGACTTTTTACGGGGTCTGCTAGAGTTGCACGTCTAGCTTTGCACATCTCCAGGGCTCTAGGCCGACATGCGATCAAGGTTGCATGCACCTCAGACTGCCGCGCATGTGCCTTCCGCCTAAACGCCAGCTCCCTGGTTGCCACCGTTGGCTCCACAGAGAATACTACAGTTTTTAAAATACCACAGTTTTAATTCCTACGAGCTGTTTGGCTATTAGAGAAAACAGTGGTATTAAAACTACAATATATTCAAAACCACAGTTTTTTCTCTATCTAAAGAAAAGGACCCTCGACCTCTTTTTTTAAAACTGAGCATGCGAAAGAAACGCTGCATCGCTTATCTTCTTCCTGCCTTTAAGCCACAGCCAGCATGCAAAGGAGAGGTCAACGCGAGTATGTTGATCTTCGTCCCCCTGCCTCCGCATGGCTGCATCGTTCCCGTTCCTGCTGCCCACTGCCAGCCGAGAGGAACGAAAGGCCATTATAGACGGAGAGCGAAATTGTCTTGTTGCCCTGTCGTGAAGTTGGCCGGCACGCTGCCCTTGGTTAGCACAAGGGATCCAATCCAATACAACAGGGAAAGCTTGCAGCAGGTTATGGACAGGACAAATGCCATCTTCAATCTAGTTGAGGACAAGCCTGAGTCCACGCGGAGCCGCTGGCAGCTCCGTGTCGTGTTCAACTGCCTCCTTCTAGCTTTGTGCATGGCAGTTGAGTGCATGCGGCTGGTTGTTATGCATGCCGTTCAGTCATGCGGCTAGCTAGCTAGCACCGGCCGGGCGCATTGCAACTGCTCAATACAGCTAGGGCTGCAAGAAAAGCTCGAGGCTCGTAAGCCACTCGAGATCGACTCGTTTTTTGGCTCGACTCGAGATCGACTCGAAAATAAATGAACCGAGTTTGAACACTTTATGTAGCTCGACGGAGAAACGAGCCGATCTTGAGCTAATATTGGCTCGCTCGATTTTTGCTCGATAGCTCGACATAATACCATTATGTTCAACGATTATGCCATATATTAAATGAAAATAAGATAATTTGTTACAATATATGATGTCCATGATTTTTCTCCATTTTATTAACTAGCAAACATGGTAGCTTAATTAAGTGTAGAGAAGATTTAGGTCTAATTATGGTACGTGATCGGCTATGTGTTAAATATCCTATTGCTTTTGGCAAAATTTCCCAGCATATGCACCTTCTTTTTCTTGTTTTTCGTTCACGAAGACCACCATCTATTTCAAGTTCGCCCAAGAGACAAAGATGTGCTCGGAGCTCTCCCGAGCACGACGAGACTGACGTACAAAGTTGTGTCGTGTTGTGTCCTTATCTAGTCTGAATAATCATCATAGATTTATATCTTTTACCATTTTATTTAGCTCGAAACTAGCTCGAGATCGACTCGAGATCGGTACAAGCTGAGTACGAGTCATGTTCTACAGCTCGATCTTGAGCTTCACTCAGATTGAGCTCGCTCAAATTTTAATATGAGTTGAGCTGAGCCAACTCCAACTCGCTCGAACTCGACTCGTTTGCAGCCCTAAATACAGCTAGCTAGCTAATTTACGTTGTTGCATATAATCACTTGCCAAACAGGTCAGTGTATTCTGAATACTTCAAAATACACTAATATGTCAAAACTGCAGTATTGTGTACCTACATGCTAAAATACAGTGGTTTTTTGTTACTTTGGTTTTTACAATACTTCGCTACCAAACATAGCCTGAATCTTGTCCACAACGTCTTGCTGATGCATTTAAGAAACCCCAACGTAAGCATGAGAGCGGGATGGTCATAATACGTCTTAAACATATTTATAATTTTTTATTATTTCATTATATTAAATTTTGAACATTTTTACAGAAATTTATATTATTTTTATGGACTAAACTATTAATGCAGTGCCCAGAGCCAAATGCTATTTTCTGCATATGTTTTTGACTTTTCACAAAATCCATATCAACAGAGTTCAAAAAATTGAAGGATTTAATATGATTTCTCTCGCGTCATGAAGATTTCAGAAAGTGCTGGAACCTGGGGGGCAGCTAGGGGCCCCACGCGGCCAGGTGGACTAGCGCCACTAGGCCGCATGGGCCCCATGTGCACCGCCTTTTGCTCATTCTTTCGCCTATATCTACTCCTAAAGGGGGGTTGATAGGCTGTCATCCACGGTATTTTTGCCTCACCTCTCACCATCGCCTCACCCAGGTTTTTTCTCCCACCCAACAAAACCAACCATGGATTCATGAATTGGTATGCCCGTAAAAAAAACCATTCCTTACCCCTAACCTCCCCGCACCTCCTGCATCTCTCCCTTACTCCGTCCTCCTCGACGAGTTGCACGGCACGCTTCCCTTCTCCCTGCACACTGCTCCTCTCCCTCCCCGAGCCACCATGGATCTTGTGCTACTAGAGCTGCTCCACTCCCTCCCCGAGCTGCCGTGGATCTTGTGCTGCTAGAGCCGCTCCTCCTGCATTCATCTCATGCATAAATAAAAGATGGGTCGATCGATCCATAGCTAGCTATAGCAACATTGTGTAGGTACATTAATTAATTATAGGTGAATGCATGCATGCAGCTTCAAATCTACAACTTTGGCTTTAGACATCACACCATAACTAAGCTGTTAGTACTACGCTAATTGCATGTGTAGTGCAACGGGACCCATGCATATTTAGTGGTTCATATCAACTGTGTCTCATCTACCATTCTTAAGAAGTTGCTCCCCACTACAAGGCATTCTCTCAACATGCAGGTTGTCCACCTCAGCTTTGTGCCATGTCAGCAATTTTTCACCCACTCATGCATTCCATCTGAGCTCTCTCTTTCTCTCAGTAGTGAACCGATTTTTCTCTCCATCGGTAGAATAGGAACGATCTTCCCATGCCTCCACGTTGGCCACTAGGCGTCTATCAATGCACCATTTTAATACCGACCATTACGTGTGTTTACTGGAGTCATTTCCCCTTCCATTGGAAGCATGTCCTCTCCTCTTCCAATCTCTCCTTGATAAAACTGTGGATCAACCTGATCGAGCCGAGCGCCCGCTGCCCCTTGTGCGTCGAGTTGTTTGCGTCCATCATCTTGGGAAGCTCCCGGGGACCTTCACACCTAACTGTCGACTGGCGCTTAATCCTTGCCGATGTAGACGGCCTCAAGCTCATGGTGGTCGGATTTGTTCTTCCCAATTGCAGCCAAGCACCGCGACGTTTATCTGGTGTGCCGCTGACCCAAGCTTTTTTTTTGTGTGTGTGTTCCGTAGTCCTCGTTGTCTTCCTGCCGAGGTTCTGCCGGCGTCCGGTACAGGCACGCGCACACTCCTGTCCAATAAGTGGAAGAACCAGGCCTAGCGGATAGGAAAAACACCGATACACCTATGTTCTTTTCTCCTTGAGTATGTGGCACACTGGTGGAAAAAAGGCCTTTGGTCGCGGTTCGCAACTGCCATTAGTCGCGGCTGCGCAACCGCGACCAACTAAGCGCGACTAAAGCCCCCAACCTTTAGTCGCGGCTGCTTAAGAACCGCGACTAACGGCCCGTCCACGTGGGCGCCAGGCGGCCGTCGGGGCGGAGGACCTTTAGTCGCGGTTCTTCTGGCCAACCGCGACTAAAGGCCGCCGCAGGTTTAGGGTTTTAGCCCCCCCCCTAAACCTGTTTTCTGTTTAATTTGTATTGTTTTATTTCTTTTGTGCTTTATTTTAATTTTGAAGGAGTTTCATATATTCTACGGTACTACATACATGCATATGAATGTACAATTTCAAATAAATTTGAAATTAGAACCAAAAAGAATTCAAGAGGAATATACAATATATATTCAATATCATCGGATGACCATATACAATTTTGAACAAGTTTCCATACATGATTTAATCCATATAAATTTCTACGTCCTCGTAATAGTGTTCTCCTTTAGGATGGAGGACTTCCTTCTGAACCATCCAGCTAGTTCCTCTTGAAGTGGTCGGAAGCGAGCTTCGGACTAAGCATCCACGGAGGTTATTCCTCTGAGCATTGGTATCACTCGGATCAACCCGCTCGAGGTGTATCTCGGATCCTCTCCTGAACATAGTATGCACATAGATTGGTCAGCGGTGGCTGAATATCCCCAGCATTCTTAGGCTTTAACAATTTGAATTCTAGCTCTTTTTTGAATTCACCGACCTTTGTATCTGCGAACCGTCTCCAAACCCTACGAGGCAAAGAAAATTAAATGAACAAGAGAGTTATTAGTTACTTGATATTAGGAAATGAACGAAATAGGCCGATCGATATAGGCGCAAATGAATGAAAATAATTACTTCTGCAGCATTTTTCTCATGTCGCCCCAAAGCGATGGATCCTTATTAGAGAGAGTCGTGGGCGAGACATTACGAGGTGTTAACTTTAATTACTAGCAGAATCGGTGGAACCTGCGGACACGATACATGCGATCGTCATGCATAACTCATCGATTAGCCGCCACATACCATGCATGGAGTAAACAAAGAGAATGTGCTCAAGACAGAAACACTCACCCAAAATGGTAAGGAAATAGAATATCACTTTTGAGTTCCTGCTTTGTAAGAAACTGCCACAGTCTGCCTCCACGTCGGCGGGGTAATGCTTCAACACAATATCATTAACGATGTGTGGGTCAATGAACCCAACATCATGGATGTTCCTTACTCTGCATTCCTTAATCTTCATTCTGCATGTATAATAGAGGACACAACAATATAGTTAGGACATATATATAGTGCAGGCAATATGAACGAGATGGGGTAGAAATTAATAAATCACTTACGAGCGTAGCAACCGATGATAGATTTGTCGAGCTCGCGCAGATTGAAAAGCTGGAACAATTCACTCAGTTCAATTTGTACATAGTAATGTTTGAAGTGATGCTCATGTCTAACTTCCGCATAAATATATTCTTTGGCGTTTTTATTTTTTATGTAACCCTTGTACCAATTTAGCAGACGTTTCATTTGGTCGGGTAGATCCTTTTCTGCTTGAGCTCGACGAGAGGCCCATTCTTGACATATGTAATTACTACCTCCTTCGCTGGCAACTCATCAAGGTCTAATAGTTCACGAAGAGTAATACCTAAGTTGGCGCTTGTTCTCTCGGCTTTTCGTTCTGATCAATCCTGTGCTGCCGCAGCTTGTATGATCTCGGGGCATCCGGACGAAGGCTTCCACTATAAGCGGGCAATCGATTGTTTACTTTGTTCCCGAGCTGGGCAACTTGTTTCCGCTTTTTTACTTCGGCCTTCTCCGCTCTTTGTTCTCCTTGAACATGAGTGCCTGCTGCAAGTTCACGTGCATAGTCGTTAGGCAGATTCTTCGCGGCTTGGGACGGTGTGCTCAAAATGACTTAGCCCACTTCTTTTGCTCATCGAAAATCTGGCTTGGGCTCGGGCTCTCTTTTCTTCTTGCAGTCCGCCTTCCATTTCTCCAAATCAGCAGGCAGCCGCGTCGACTTCCTCGGCACTACGTTCCCAAGGCCTTGTGGGGAGAGGCTTGATGATGGCTCCGGTACCTTTGTGGTCTTAGGTACATAAGGGTCCGGGTTAATAATCCAGGACTATACCTTCTTTGCCGTAGGTGGATTGGGCGGCGTCGATCACCCGCCGGACGAGGATCGGGGCGGCGGATGATCACCGCGGACGTTGTGGACTGGGGCGGCGTCGATCACCCGCCGGACGAGATCGGGGCGGCGGATGATCACCGCCGGACGTTGTGGATGGGGCGGCGTCGGCTGATGTGGCGGAGGTGTAGGTGAACCGCCACCACCACCACCACCACCACCACCGCCACCGCCACCACCACCACCGTAGGGGGTGGACTTGTTGTCCTTGGCGCCTCGCTCGAAACTTGATAAACTTCTTTTGCCATAGAATGTAATGGCGCTTGACATCTCAAGTCTTTTCTCCCCTTGGTGTAGCAATTTCAATCTCCGGTCCTCAAACCCTTGGACTATGTCCTCCACCGTGACACGAGCATAGCCATCTTTAATGGGGTTGTTGTGGTGGAGTGCTCGAGTAAACATGGTAAAGCACTGCCGATGGCTACCTTCATGGACATGTTCCCGATAGGATAATCAGATGACATTCTTTCATCTCCTTTATATCGCCCACGGGTAGCGAGGAGGCTCCGGTGCAGTAATTTCGACCACCGAGGCTCCGGTGCAGTAATTTCGATCACCGAGGCTCCGGTGCAGTAATTTCGATCGTCGGTGCATCTGCACCAGCCGGTGGGGCCTCCGTGGAAGCCACGCTGCTTCTCCGCTCTGGCTTCCGAGATCCGCTGGATGATCTTCATCTGCACCGAGCTGAATCTCTTTCGCTACTAGTACACTCATGGTTTTCTTCATCACTTCCATTTCCGATGCCAACCGCGCCACAACATCTGCTTCCCGATCCATCTTTCTCTTACGGCTTCAGAATCCGACGGGTCATCGCTCGGGGAACCCTATTTTCCACGGAATGTGCCCCATGCCTAAATACACGTCCTCCGTGTTCAGGATTCCCGAGGGCTTTGTCGGTAGCGTCGTTCTCTCTGTTGAACTTGATCTTCCCTGTTGAGCATCCTTCATTGCGTCAATAAGGGCTTGGGTGGGTTTAATTAATTTGCCCGTAAACACACTCCCCTGTCTCCGGGTTCAGCGTTCCCCATGCCCGTACCACCAGCTTTTGGCCCTTGGGTCCCATCCTCCGTGCACTGGACGGATTCTCGCGCCCTCAGCTCGTTCTCCATCTTCTCCAACCTAGGCACCCAAATGCGATACCCTCCTGGCCCCATAACATGATTGTACTCCTTCTTAGCCGCATTTTCCTTATTTTTTTCGATATTTCAATGAACTGCTCCGATTTCTTTTGCTTCACAAATTCTGGCCAATCATGTTTCAGTTTCTCATATTGTCTGTGAAATCCGGAGTCTTGTTCTGCTTGACAAAGTCACGGGCTAGATTTTGCTTGAATTTCCGGAATCGTCGGCCATCTTATGAAGAGCGAACTGTTTGACTAGCCTCCTCCTCTCCTTGTTTTCCTCAATCTTGTTACCCTCCTCATCGAATTTGTTGTATTCGGAGGTAGAACGAAATGTTCCATAAGCTTCTTGAAGCAATCTTTTTTGTTCTCTTATCGACAAAAGTGAAACCATCAATTCGTGCCTTCTTTGGCTCATTCCACTCTGGGCGGTGATCGAGGCGTTGTCTCTAACAATGGCTCCGCATTGGTGACAAACTTGGTGGCGTTCTTGCGGGGCTCCAGCGGCCTGCCGGTTGCCTTGTCGACAACGCGATGGTGCATGTTTCTCCTTGTTTCATCGTCTGGTTGCGCCACGCTTTGACGGCGTACTCGATTGTTTGACGATCCGCCGAGGGCTAAAATAAGAAAGAGAGTCGGCGTTAGTACACACATATTTATTCAAATCAGTTAGTTTGTATCACCGAGGCTCAATGTATATATATACCTCGGCGCGGAGGTGGTTGCTACTTCCATTTGAAGATCGCGTTTATCGGCGTTTCTTGACATCATCTTCTTGTGGCGCCCTTCATCTTCACCGTCAAGGTTGAGATAAGAAGAGATATCATCTTCTTCTTCTCCGGTCGGCACATATTGAATATCGCCGTTTATGATGCCGAACATATGTGCTTCACCGTCCGGATCATAGTTGTCCATAATCGGGTCAGCTCTATCGTCCGCCATTATGTCGATCCTGAAAACATGTAGTAAAACAAATTAATTAAGTGAAGAAGGGCGGTGGCGGTGGCGGTGGCGAAAGGCGGTGGCAAAAGGAGGCGAGAAGGGGTGGGAGAGGGTGTCGCGGTAGAGCTTGAGGCAGGCGGCGACAGCGGCGTCACGGAGAGGGAGGAAATTCCAATTTGTCATGTCGCGAACCCAAAATGGGCCGGCCCAGGTGAGCTACGTCCTGTGAGACGCGTCGACGTTTTAGGAACCTTCCGAGGGTTCCCAACCCTTTTTTTTATTTTCATTTCTTTTCCTTTCTTTTTCTGTTTCGTTTTTCTTTTCTTTTTTTGTTTATTGTTCTTTTTCTTTTTCTTTTTAAAAAATGTTCTCCTTTTAAAAAATGTTCTATTTTTCAAAAATGTTCATATTTTCAAAAAATGTTCGATTTTCACAAATTTGTTCGTGTTTTCAAATTTTGTTCCGGAGTTTCAGAAAATTGTTTGTGTTTTCAATTTTTTTTGCCGGTTGTTTCAAAAAATGTTTCCGATTTCAAGAAAAATTCACATATTCAAATTTTCTTCACTTTTTATAAAATTATTCGTGTTTTGAAATTTTGTTCGGGAGTTTCAAAAAATGTTCGGGTTTTCACAAAAATTTAGGAGTTTCAAAAATTTTGTTCGGCCGTTCCTGTGGGCGCTCCGGCCGGGCCTCGCCCGCGGGTCCGCCCTTCCCGACGGGTTCGCCGCGGCGACCGAAGGCCGTGGGCTGGTCGTGGGCTGGGCGCCGCAGAGGAGGTCTTGGCGCCTGGCCGCCGGGCGGGTTTCGACGCACGGCGGGTGGAACTCGGCCTGGAGGCGCGTCTTGCGGGCGTGGGCGCCGGGATCGCGCTGGACGGCGGCGGCCTCGAGCAGGAGGCGGTGAGGCGGCCGTCCGGCGTGATCTGGCAAGGAGGAGGAGGAGATGAGGGGCGAGCACGCGAGCTCAGGACTGGCCGGAGGGGAGAGCGAGGCGGCAGTACGAGGCCCGGCGGCGCGCTGTTGGTGGGCGAGGGCGGCAATGGCGGCGGCGAGGGCGAGGGCGGCGGCGGGCGCGAGGGCGAGGCGACGGCGGCGGCGCGAGGGCGCGCAGAGACACACAAAGAGCGGCGGCGGCGTCGAGGGAGCCTTGTATTTATAGCCCCCCCCTTTAGTCGCGGTTGGCGACGAGACCCGCGACTAAAGGTGCCCTTTAGTCGCGGGTCTCCTGCCCAACCGCGACTAAAGGTGTTTTGGCGGGTTTTTTGCGTTCCCGCGCCCCCACCTTTAGTTGCGGTTGGTCTGGCCAACCGCGACTAAAGGCCGCCGCAGGTTTAGGTTTATTGTTTTCTGTTTAATTTGTATTGTTTTATTTCTTTTGTGCTTTATTTTAATTTTGAAGGAGTTTCACATATTGTTTTTATTTTTTGCCTGTTTTTTGTTTTCATTTTTGCTTTATATATTTTGTTTTGTTTCTACTTACAACAAAAAACTTATTTATTTTATTTTATTTTGCTTCTAATTACTTATTTATTTTACTTTATGATAATTATTTTTGCTATTAAAGTTTCTAATTACTTATTTATTTATGTTATTAAAATCTTAAAAATACAATTATATATCAAAAAATCAGAAAATAAAACTAATTCATTTTAAATTCTTGTTTTTCTTCTGTTTTTTCTTCCTTTTTCTTCTTTTTTTCTTCTGTTTGTTTCTTCCTTTTCTTGTTTTTTTCTTCTTTTTTTCTTCCTTTCTTCCTTTTTCCTTTTTTCTTCTGTTTTTCTTCTGTTTGTTTTTTTCTTATGTTTTTCTTCATTTGTTTTTTCTTTCTTTTTCCTTTTTTCTTCATTTGTTTTTTTCTTCTGTTTTTCCTTTTTTCTTCTATTTTTTCTTCTTTTTTTTTCCTTTTCCTTCTTTCTTCTTCTTCCTTTTCCTTTTAAAATCAGAAAAATAAAACTAATTCATTTAAAATCTTAAAAATACAATTATATATCAAAAAATCAGAAAAATAAAACTAATCCTTGAAGGTTTTACAAAGGTTTGATACATCATTCAGTTCATCTACCAAATACAAAGTTTGGTACAATAAATTATTACACATCAATTCTTCCTTGTGTCCTCGCTTGCTTACGATTGTGCGTATCCATGGAGCATCCTCATCATTTAACTTAATGCTTGGGTCGGTGTTCACTTTGAAGGGCGGAATTTCAGCAAACATATTATAATCTTGACATGTCATCTTGTCCTCCAGTCCCACGATGTTTCTTTTCCTGAAAGAACAATGTGGCGCTTTGAATCATCGCATGATGTCTTGATCGTTTTCTTATCTTTCCGTTTCCTCGGTTTGCTACTCATGTCCTTCACATAGAAAACCTGAGCGACATCTTTCGCTAGGACGAATGGTTCGTCAAGGTAACCAAGATTGTTGAAATCCACCATTGTCATTCCGTATTGCTGGTCCACCTTTACCCCACCTCCTGTTAGCTTGAACCATTTGCACCGGAACAAAGGGACCTTAAAGGAGGGTCCATAGTCAAGTTCCCATATCTCCTCTATGTAACCATAATATGTGACCTTTTGCCCATTCTCGGTTGGTGCTCTTTTTATCTTGGGCGATCGTGTAAAATGTTTTGGTTGGTGCTCTTTTTATCTTGGGCGATCGTGTAAAATGTATTCCCATTTATCTCGTACCCTTGGAAAGTCGTTATAGTCGAAGATGGTGTCTTGGCCAACATGTACAGCTGATCTACAACATCATTGTCATTCATTAAATGTTTTCTCAACCAACTGCGAAAGTCTCCATGTGGGCCTTCCTAATCCAGGATTCAGGCTTCCCGGGTTGTCCGGCGTAAAATATTCTTGTGTTTCTCAAAGTGCGGAGCCACCAAGCTGGAATTGGTCAGCCACGATGTGGTGTGCTTGATCGAGAGAATGGCCGTCCATACATATCGTTGATTTCCTTCCGATCGTGCCTTTTCCACTTAGTCTCCCCTCGTGCGCGATCGAGGAAGACCAATCGGCTTAAGGTCGGGAACAAAGTCAACACAAAACTCAATTACCTCCTCATTTCCATAGCCCTTGGCGATGCTTCCTTCTGGCCTAGCACGGTTACTGAACATATTTCTTTAATACTCCCATGAACCTCTCGAAGGGAACATATTGTGTAGAAATACAGGACCGAGAAGCGGAAATCTCTTCGACTAGGTGAACCAGGAGGTGCGTCATAATATTGAAGAAGGATGGCGGAACACCAACTCAAACCGACAAGACATTGGATCACATCGTTCTGTAACCGTGGTAGAACTTCGGATTGATTACCTTCGAGAGATTGCATTGAGGAATGCACATAGCTTCACAATGGCTAATCGAAAATTTTCCGGCAGAGCCCCTCAAAGCAATCGGAAGCAATTGCGTCATAATCACGTGGCGGTCGTGAGACTTGAGGTTTTGGAACTTTTTCTCCGCCATGTTTATTATTCCCTTTATATTGGGCGAGAATCCAGACGGGACCTTCATACTGCTCGGGCATTCAAAAAGATGACCTTCTCTTCTTTGGTCGGGCGTAGCTGGCACGACCTTGAAACCATTCGGATGCGGTCATCGTGGTCTTTCAAGCGTTGCTGGTCTGCCGTGCTTCCTTTGTATCATTTGTCTTCCCATACCGCCCAAGAAGCTTAGGAGGTTCACGCAAATATTCTTCGTAACGTGCATCACGTCGATTGCAGAGCGGACATCTAGGACTTTCCAATATTCTAGCTCCCGAATATAGATTTCTTCTTCCACATGGCTGCGTGCCCGTCGGCTCCCTTCGAACTGATTGTCCGCGGGACCCTTTCCAAAGATGACTTTCAAATCCTTGACCATATCAAATACCTCAGCACCGGTCGTTCCGCGAGCTTCGCCGGTGATCTGCCTTGCCGTTGTAATGCTTGCCTTTCTTTCTTCTTGGATGAATTTTGGAAGAAATCGGCGATGCCCAAGGTACACGTTCTTCTTACAATTTGGCAAATGTACACTTTCGGTCTCATGTAAGCAGTGCGTGCATGCATTGTATCCCTTATTTGACAGTCCGAAAGGTTACTAAGAGCAGACCAATCGTTGATGGTTCGAAAAGCAACGCTTCGTAGGTCAAATTCCTCTTGTTTGTGCTCATCCCACACGGACACCACCCACAGCTGTAAAGTTCATCAACTAATGGCCTTAGGTACACATCGATGTCGTTGCGGGTTGCCGGACCTTGGATGAGCACGGCATCATAATGAACTTCCGCTTCATGCACAACCAAGGAGGAAGGTTGTAGATGCATAGAGTCACGGGCAGTGCTATGGCTGGAGCTCGCTCGCCAAAAGGATTCATGCCATCCGTGCTTAGAGCAAATCTTATGTTCCTTGCGTCGGTTGCAAAATCTTTGAACCATCGTCGATCTTTCTCCATTGCGTTCCATCTGCGGTGTGTCTCAACTCCCGTCCGACTTACGTTCCTCTTTGTGCCATCGCAACAACTTGGCATGCTCTTTGTTCATGAGCAGACGTTTCAACCGTGGTATTATAGGAGCATACCACATCACCTTGGCGGGAACCCTCTTCTGGGTTTCGGCCCTCAACATCGTCACCGGGGTCATCGCCTCGATCTTATAACGCAATGCAGTGCATACCGGCATTCATTCAAATTCTCGTATTCACGCGGTAGAGGATGCGATCGTTGATGCATGCATGTATCTTGAACCTCTAAACCTAGAGGGCGGACAACCTTCTTTGCTTCAGATGCGTCTTGGCGGGCAACTCGTTATCCTTTGGAAACATATTCTTCAACATTTTCAGCAAGTTTTCAAATGCCGAGTCAGCTACACCTGCCTCGCCTTCCATTTCAGCAAATCCGATTGTGCAGCCCAGCTTTTTCAGACCATCATCGCATCCGGGTACAGCGCCTTTACGTGATCCTCTAACATGCGATCCAAATTCTCCTCTCCTTTTCGGTTTCAGCGGCGTCTCCGTGCATCAGCAATGGTCCGACCAAGATCATCAGCGGGATCATCACGTGCCTCTTCTTCACCTTCCCTTCACCTTGACATCCTCCATGAAAGTATCACGAAATGAGCAAGATAGCTTTCATCGATGAAATCATCCCTTCTTCATCTTCTTCCATTATAACCCCTCTTTCTCCATGCTTGGTCCAACAATTATAGCTTGGCATGAAACCCTTCAAGCGGATGCATGTGAACAACTCTTGAGGAAGAGTAACCCTTCTCATTCTTACAGATAACACATGGACAGATAACAAAACCCCCGCTTGTTCGCATTAGCCACTACGAGGAAATCTTTCAAACCCGTAGTGAACTTCGCCGGAGAGTCGGTTACCGTACATCCATTGCCGATTCATCTGCATTATTATAATATAAAATATATAATTAACCATCATGCATTTGTTATGAACTACACACATGCATATTGACACATCAAAGGTTCATCAAGTTGCTAACCGCGATCGAAGAGTGTGGCTCCAACACTTCATGTCATGTTTGTTTCATGCTCTTGGGGCATGCATTTCATCAAACACCTTATGTGCATAAGAGGAACCAAAAGCAAACCTACACCCACTTGTGAAGAGAATGGCTCCAAATGGCTAAGTGTTGGCTGCTGGATGGATATATATAGGGAGGGCTTTAGTCGCGGTTGGCACAGCAAACCGTGACTAAAGGTGCCGAAGGCCTTTAGTCGCGGTTGTCTGGCCAATCTGCGACTAAAGCCCTCACGTCAGCCACCGAGCGCCACAGGCCCGGGCCTTTGGTCGCGGTTCCTACAGCCGGGCCTTTGGTCGCGGTTCACCTTCAGAACCGCGACTAAAGGTCCCATTGGTCGCGGTTCCTACAGCTTCGCGACTTATGGGGCTGGACGGAAAGCCTGTTTTTCCACTAGTGGCAGGCGCCGGAGAGCACTTTGCAGATGGGGCGGCCGTAGACGCCAGGCTCCGACTCATCACCACCGCCGAAGCACTCGAGGAGGATGCCGACGCGAGTGGCATGCATGACGTGGTCGTCGAAGAGGCTGGCGAGGCCTGGATGAAGGAGCCGATCAAGGAAAGGCCGGGGCAGAGCACCTATAGCGGCGTGTGGACGAAGCTCGAGCCAGGCGGACCTTCCCAACCGTGGCGCTGCTCCCGGACGAGGAAGCCGAAAGGGAGGAGCATTGGCAGGCGCCCGGCCCCTAGCCACCGGCAGAGAAGGAAGGACGGCTCGGTGGCAAGGGCGCCTCAGCACTTGCGCGCGACGGCGCAAGAGGTCATAACGCTTCGCCAGGATCTCCATCACGACGATGTCCGGCAGCCTCACCAGCGAGAGCGCTGCGCTTGCTTGCATGCCACTACTATTACGCGTCTCTGTATGTCGTCGCTACTAGCATGCGCACGCATGCATGATTAGTTCCTTGCTAATTACCCTAAGCTACGTAGCCAATGGACCCTAGCTAAGAGATGCATGCATATCATACAAACTTAGCTACGAATCTAATTGGTATACTCAAGAAAAATATGTGAAATTCTTGCCTCCTCTAACCAAGAAATGTTAAGCAATCTAACTAAGACATGTTTCAATTTCTTTTATCATAAATTTTCCTCCATTGGTTTATTTCCATTTGTACTGAATTTTCTTTCTTCCTTGCAAGAATAGAACTTCTTTACTACTATCTATTTTTTGGTTATTACTACTATTAAATATTTGTACCACAATTTTTATTGAATTTAACTTCTACCATTGCGTGCTAAAAAATCCCGCAGCAACGCGCGGGGTATCATCTAGTTTACATATCTTTGACCCACTATTTTCTCCTCCCCAATCCAAGCTTACTACCATATGTCAATGGCTCATCTGATCACAATCTCCCTTCTACTCTCACCCACACATACTTCGGATATTAACTTACATAATAGTGCACTTGTGTATATGTGAAAATTTCAAGAAGAAAGAAACCGTACAGAAGAGGTCGTCAATATTCATCTAGGCATTGCACGGCAGTAGGACGAAAGGAAAAATTGACGACATAGGATAGGAACCTAATTTTGGTCTAGCAAAAGAATAAGTGGAAAAACATGAGCTCACAAGTTGACTAGTAGAAGATATGCTAGAAATCATATCAAAACAGAAGCATGCCTCTTGACTCTTGAACAACTCATAATGAATAATAGTATCAAACAAATCGGTAGTTAAATGCTCGGATAACCAATTTCCTTGAGTGTATTTTATCAAAGTTTATATTTTAGAGCATCCTTCTTAAATGCTAGCCTTTGCATAGAACATTCGTCTTCCCACAACGTTGATGGGTCGCTAGGGCTTGGCAGCACTCGTAAGTAGATTTAATACTAGTAGAGTGCCCGTGCGTTGCCACGGGCTCTTGAAATATTTTACCAGAGTTACATGTTAAAATCCACACGTACAAACAATATAACACAAACTGAAGTCCATTATTGCAATGTCACAAGCTGAGTGATGTTACAACTTAACATCTATTACAAAAATATTAATATCTAGATGATGCGTTTAAGAAATTCTTTGACAATATCAGGAAAGTTTCCTCTAGCTTCATTCCCTCGATGCTTTAGCAAGTATAATAAAAAATGCTTCCTCAATTCATACCCATCCTGCAGAAAAAAATAAATGTAGTTAGCATGAAAAATTCACGGAGAAGGTCTTAAAACATGTAACCCACAATACTCACCGCGCAAACCAGCTTGACCAATTCTTTACCGTTCCAACAAAGCATAAAATGAAAAACAAAATAGCTAGACACATTCCTGGAAAACTTTCAAGTAATATTAGAAATAATAGAATGATAACAAAAGTAAATATTCTTGTTATGAATTCATTACCCGTCTGTACTCGTTGGAACACCGGCCGGAAATAAACGATGCCATTTAGATATATCAGAATTCCACCCAGGTAGCTTTATTTCGAGTGCTTCTTTGAAATCCCTTAAAAAACTTTTTAATTTCAGTGAATGCATCAAGTTTTTATCCTCTGACGATTATGATGATTGAATAGGATCCATAATATATAGACGACGTGCCTCTTTGTCGATGATGTACAGGATGTATCGGCCGATGGATGCATAGGGAAGATAAATCTACAAGTGGAGCTATTAGAAACAAAAACAAACCATGATAACAATGGTCAAAATATTTTATTTACCTTATTGCAAGATGAGATGTCGGTCTCCATCCCAGGCCAGCTATCAAATAATGTTGCCAACGTCTGGATAGTTTTCTTCTCATAAAACTTCTGACCTCGTGTTGACTCTAGCAGCATGGACTAAGTAAAAGAAAAAAAATATTGTTTCAACATGTTGATACTAATGGCACCTAGAATGAAGAGTTACGGTAACTTACACAAAATCGTAGATCCATGTAGTGTATAGGAGGGTCTGTGAACAATACTCCCTCGTCACATGCCAGCATATGCACGGCGGTGTTGAAGCAATCATTGTCCATGGGCTGCTCCATGTTAAGTATGCACTGAAGTTTCTTAAGACTTAAGCTCATTGGATCAGGTGTGGAGCACCGGACCCATACCTTCCTGTAATTTGGATGGTTAGAAGAACAATAATATACATCCGCACATTAAATATTGATACATGATACTTACTCCAAATATCCAGCATCATTGTTCGACATGATGTAGTTGCAGAGGCCGGCAAGTATTTCACGTTGGTCCATGGGAATGATAGTGATTGGGGCGGGACATTTCTCTTCGACTACGTCAGATGGATTATCCAGGATCTCAAGATCAGAATTAGCTAAAGTTTCTTCGTTGAGAGGTTGATGGTACATGGGACATCCTTTTAACTTATTAAGCTCTGAATCGAGCAAAATAATTGCTAATTTTTGTCGAAAATGTTTCATATCCTCCTACAAAACATATATGAAAACAGTTTATAAGATATTTTGATTAAACATTATGAGATAATGTATAAAACTGAAATACCTGCGTAAACTGGTCTGACAGTCCATGTGGTGTCCAGTATTCCATATAATTTAGCATAAACAATCCACATGATACACTATAATATTATAAAACAATGCTTTAGAATATCAGAAAGATGAATCTAAAAACAAACTATTAAAACAAGTGCTTACCCATCGGTTTGTATTGCCTCCTGAATTTGCTCTACAACCGTCCATTTTGTAACATTGAGATCAGGCCATTTATGACCTTTGATAAACTTCGGACTATGCTCTGCAAGTTTCAGCCATTTCTCGAGCCCTAATAACTTTTATATATATACGAGATATGTTAAGGATGAAGTCAAACAAAATAAATGCTAAGATGAGAAAAGAAATAGATAGTTACCGTAGTAGCAAGGTCATTGCGTTTGACATTCTCACCAAGTGAGTCCAATACTTGGATCTCTCGTTTTTTGGCGTTGGCAACTGCTAGATACCAATGGTAGCCCGGCATGTTAATCGGAATAAACAACTGGTGTAAATAAGATACAAGTTACAGTCACAATTAGATATAGTTATTAATAAATCGTTAAACATATGAACTAAATAAAAACAATCCATAATTATATGCATGGATTACGAGACAAAAACTAACCATATCTTGTTGTAGATAACTATTAACATGACGCACGATGCGACGATATTTTGATGGGTCTATGTCTCTTTCCCCGTTTTCTTTTATTTGGCCCGATACAAACGTGCTAATAATGTGTACCTTTTCACCCGCCCTGTCTTGTAAATGCTCGTGAGCAAGCATGCAATATATGTAAGCATTTATCACCTGCAAACAATATTTAAATTATATTTATACATTATGATATTATATATAATCAATTAATTACAAAGATTATGCAATTGGTCTTACACCGTCATATAAGAACATGTCATTTTTAATAAGGTATTCCAAATCGTCAGTTGCTAACAAGGCATCTCCAATGTCCACAAACTGGGTATTCTTAGGGGCAGACTTGATTGATTCGATGACTGTAATATCTCTAGGGGTACAAACATAGTCTATGAAATTCATAAAAAAGTGAGCCAGCTTAGTAAACAATAAAAGCCAAATTAGTTGAATACAAAAGACAATATCACACAAAATGTTGATAATAATATAAAAAAATACCTTGTGGGATAACATGTAAATTAGCATCCTTTTTTGGTTTATTATGAGATATAACCTCTTCGACGTGATTATGTTGTGAATTTCCGGCCCCTTGCAGCGACATTGCATCTGAACCCTCAATGGATTCTTTCCGTGCATGTCCAGAGTCCATATCCATGTATACTATATCCTGAAAAAACAAAATATAAATACACCATTCATTTTATCGTATATAACATAGATACAGAGTAAGGTTAGCTATATGCACCTCTTCTCGCGGTGTCTCAGTGCGGTCTATCATTGTTGCATCTGTGCGTATGTCGGAACCCATCAATTTATATCTATGCTAAAATATATTTAATATTTTTACTACATCATAAAACTATATATAATATATAATACAAAACAATTGTTTTATCTGATAATAAGAAAAGCATTTGGTTATCTATAATGTTCATATAAGTTAGTAGGCGTTTAAAATTGCTTACTATTTTAAATTAAATAATAGGCTATGGAAAATTGACAAACAGAAACTAAAACAAACAACCCAACATTAACAAAGTTTATTTACTTCATCTATATTTTTTTGTGATGCCCTTAATATATGTAACAAGCATAAAAATATTTATTTTCATGAACCAGGTTTATATATATAGAATTTAGTTTATTTACAAAGCAATAATTATGATTTTTTTTGTTTAATATCATTTTGTGAGGTACAAACAAAATTATAAACAAAATCATCCCAACATTAATAAAAGTATACCATGATGAATTATATATGATGAAATATAAATGATATTTCCTACTGCATCATATTATTATATGTAGTATATAATAAACCAATTTGATATTATTATAATTATATGTAACACAACTTATTCGTATGCAAAAATGTTGTTTAAATAAATATTATGAGAAACCAAATTTATTTTATATTATATTTCCTAATAAAAATATTTGTAACACAACTTATTGGTATGCAAAAAGTAAACCAATTTCATATTATTAGAAATATATGTTGTTTAAATAAATGTCATACGCCATGTTCCTAATTTTTTTCATAGTTTTCAAAAATGTTCAAGATATTTGAAAAATCTTTTTGCTATTTACATAAATGTTCTTGATAATTTGATATTTCATAATGTTTTTTCAAATTATGCAGGTGTTATTGTTTTTAAAGAAAACTGATATATATTATCAAAAATGTTAGGTATTTTCAAAATTGTTCCTCAAATTCGAAAAATATATTTGCTTTTTAGAATTTTTTATGGATTTACCAATAAAGGTTCTGACTTTCAAAAATTGACCTGGATTTTAAAAATAGTTATTGTTTATTGAAATTAGTTCTCAAATTCAATACAATGTTAATATCTTAAAAACTTGTTCAAGTTTATGAAAATATTATGGATTTTTTAAAAAGGTTACGATTTTCAAAGTTTGTTCCTAATATTCAAAAAATGTTTGTGCTTGTAAAGAACTGTTCACACTTCCAAAATTGTTCATTTTTAAAAAAAATGGATGTCATTTTCGATTTTTTTTTAAATATTCAAAAACTCTTTGTGGTCAAAAAACTGTTCAAATTTATCAAATTTTTTATTTGTTTAAAAGTTTCTTCTCAAAATAATTAAAAAATATGTTTGGGAAATTTGTTCGCTTTTTCATTTTTGCTATCTATTTTCAAAAACGTTCATGTTTTCAAAAGAGAAATAAGGTGATGAAGCAGAAAAGAAAGAAAAATAAATAAAAATGAAAAATATTTTGGGCTGGCCCAGTCGGGACGAAGCCTTTGCGTGCCCAGCCCCCCGCCGCGCGACGGCCCACCTCCCCCGCTGCGGCCGCGCTTGGCGTTCCACCTACCCGCCCGTTGGCCCACCTCCCCGCCTCTCCACCTACCCTGCCGCCCACCTTATACAATCCCTCCGCTCCACTCCCCTCCACTCGCTCCTCTCCCCTCCACTCACTCCCCCGTCGCCCCAGTTTCCCCTCCGCCGCCGCGTCGCCGCGTGCGTCCACGGGCTGGCGTCCGCGCGGCTCCGCCCGGCGACCGCCGCATCAGGCCCTCTCCTCTCCACTCGGTGGCAACCTATCGCCCTTTCACCTCACCCCCGACGCATCACCGCGCACCTCGCCGAGAACGCAACCACCAAGACTCCGCTCGGCGACAGCTGCGTCTCCGGCGAGCCGTGTGCGGCTGAGGGGACGCACGCATCGAGCATCATCGCGCATCAATCTGCTGTTGGAAATATGCCCTAGAGGCAATAATAAAAGTATTATTATATTTCCTTGTTCATGATAATTGTCTTTTATTCATGCTATAACTGTATTATCCGGAAATCGTAATACACGTGTGAATACATAGACCACAATATGTCCCTAGTGAGCCTCTAGTTGACTAGCTCGTTGTGATCAGCAGATAGTCATGGTTTCTGACTATGGACATTGGATGTCGTTGATAACGGGATCACATCATTAGGAGAATGATGTGATGGACAAGACAATCCTAAGCATAGCACAAAGATCGTGTAGTTCGTTTGCTAGAGCTTTTCCAATGTCAAGTATCTCTTCCTTAGACCATGAGATCGTGTAACTCCGGATACCGTAGGAGTGCTTTGGGTGTATCAAAGCGTCTGGCGTGGCGGGTGACTATAAAGGTGCACTACGGTATCTCCGAAAGTGTCTGTTGGGTTGACACGGATCGAGGCTGGGATTTGTCACTCCGTGCAAGCGGAGAGGTATCTCTGGGCCCACTTTCGGTAGTACATCATCATAATGTGCACAATGTGACCAAGGGGTTGATCACGGGATGATGTGTTGCGGAACGAGTAAAGAGACTTGCCGTGCGAGATTGAACAAGGTATCGGTATACCGACGATCGAATCTCGGGCAAGTATAATACCGCTAGACAAAGGGAATTGTATACGGGATCAAGCGAGTCCTTGACATCGTGGTTCATCCAATGAGATCATCGTGGAACATGTAGGAGCCAACATGGGTATCCAGATCCGCTGTTGGTTATTGACGGAGAACGTCTCGGTCATGTCTACATGTCTCCCGAACCGTAGGGTCTACACATAAGGTTCGATGGCGCTAGGGTTATAAAGGAAGTTTGTATGTGGTTACCGAATGTTGTTAGGAGTCCGGATGAGATCACGGGCGTCCACGAGGAGTTCGGAATGGTCCGGAGGTAAAGATTTATATATGGGAAGTCCTATTTTGGCCACCGGAAAATGTTCGGGATTTTTCGGTATTGTACCGGGAAGGTTCTAGAAGGTTCCGGAGTGGGGCCCACCTGTTGGGGAACGTAGTAATTTCAAAAAATTTCATGGTGATGCATAGCGAGAGGGAGAGTGTTGTCCACATACCCTTGTAGACCCAAGCGGAAGCGATCTGGCGTAGAGGAAGTAGTCGACGTTCTCCTCGCGATCCGACCGATCCGGCGCCGTTACTCCGGCGCCCCGAGTTCTTGACACACGTACAGCTCGATGGCGTCCCTCGTACTCGATCCAGCCGAGTGTCGAGGGAGAGTTCGTCGACAAGACGGCGTGGTGGCGATCTTGATGTTTCACGGCGCGAGGGCCGCCTAAGCTTGATGACGGTATAACCGAGGTGGAATATGGTGGAGGGGCACGCGACACGGCTGAGAGCGATCTAAAGATCAAACTTGTGTGTTCTAGGGTGCCCCTGCCCCGTATATAAAGGAGGGAGGGGGAGGCCGGCCGGCCTAGCTAGGGCGGCGGGAGGAGTCCTACTCCCAGGAGTAGGACTCCCCCTTCCTAGTTGGAATAGGATTGGGGAGGGGAAGAGGAAAGGGCCGCCCCCCCTCCTGTCCTATTCGGACTGGGGGAGGCGTGACTACCCTGGCCGGCCCTTCCTCTTCTCCCTCGAGGCCCACCGAGGCCCATTTACCCCGGGGTTCAGTAACCTCCGGTACTCAGTAAATTCTGTTTTCGCCGGAACCATTCGAACTCCAAACATAGGCTTCCAATATATCAATCTTTATGTCTCGACCATTTGAGACTCCTCGTCATGTCCGTGATCACATCCGGGACTCGAACTTCTTGGTACATCAAAATACATAAACTCATAATAAGCATCATCGAAACCTTAAGCGTGCGGACCCTACGGTTCGAGAACAATGTAGACATGACCTAGAACTATTCACGGTCAATAACCAACAGCGGGACCTGGATGCCCATATTGGTTCCTACATATTCTCTGAAGATCTTTATCGGTCAGACCGCATAATAACATCGTTGTTCCCTTTGTCATCGGTATGTTACTTGCCCGAGATTCGATCGTCGGTATCAATACCTAGTTCAATCTCGTTACCGGCAAGTCTCTTTACTCGTTCCGTAATACATCATCTCACAACTAACTCATTAGTTGTAGTGCTTGCAAGGCTTGATGATGTGCATTACCGAGAGGGCCCAGAGATACCTCTCAGACAATCGGAGTGACAAAACCTAATCTCGAAATCGCCAACCCAACATCGCCTTTGGAGACACTGTAGTACTCCTTTATAATCACCCGCCACGTTGTGACGTTTGGTAGCACCAAAGTGTTCCTCCGTAAGCGGGAGTTGCATAATCTCATAGTTACGAGGAACATGTATAAGTCATGGATAAAAGCGGTAGCAACATACTAAGCGATCGTGTGCTAAGCTAAGGGAATGGGTCATGTCAATCAGATCATTCTACTAATGATGTGACCTTGTTAATCAAATAACAACTCCTTGTTCATGGTCGGAAACATAACCATCTTTGATTAACAAGCTAGTCTAGTAGAGGCATACTAGTGACATGTTGTTTTGTCTATGCATTCACACATGTATCATGTTTCCGGTTAATACAATTCTAGCATGAATGATAAACATTTATCATGAAATAAGGAAATAAATAATAACTTTATTATTGCCTCTAGGGCATATTTCCTTGATCTCCCACTTGCACTAGAGTCAATAATCTAGATTACATAGTAATGATTCTAACACCCATGGAGTCTTGGTGCTGATCATGTTTTGCTCGTGGAAGAGGCTTAGTCAGCGGTGCGCAACATTCAGATCCGTGTGTATCTTGCAAATCTCTATGTCTCCCACTGGACTAAGTCCGGATGGAATTGAAGCGTCTCTTGATGTGCTTGGTCCTCTTGTGAAATCTGGATTCCTTCGCTAAGGCAATTGCTCGATATTGTCACGGAAGATTTTCATTGGACCCGATGCACTAGGTATGACACCTAGATGGGATATGAACTCCTTCATCCAGACTCCTTCATTAGCTGCTTCGAAGCTGCTATGTATTCCGCTTCACATGTAGATCCCTTCTGACGCTTTGTTTAGAACTGCACCAACCGACAGCTCCTCCGTTTAGTGTAAATCGTATCCGGTCTGCGATTTAGAATCGTCCGGATCGTGTCAAAGCTTGCATCAACGTAACCGTTCACGATGAGCTCTTTGTCACCTCCATATCGAGAAACATATCCTTAGTCCTTTTCGGTATTTCGGGATGTTCTTGACCGCTGTCCGATGATCCACTCTGGATTACTTTGGTACCTCCTGCTAGGCTTATAGCAAGGCACACATCGGTCAGGTACTGACATTGCATACATGATAGAGCCTATGGCTGAAGCATAGGAACATCTTTCATTTCTCTCTATCTTCTGCGGTGGTCGGGCATTGAGTCTTACTCAACTTCACACCTTGTAACACAGGCAAGAACCCTTTCTTTGCTTGATCCATTTTGAACTTCTTCAAAATTTTGTCAAGGTATGTGCTTTGTGAAAGTCAATTAGGCGTCTTGATCTATCTCTATAGATCTTAATGCCCAATATGTAAGCAGCTTCACGAGGTCTTTCATTGAAAACTCTTATTCAAATATCCCTTTATGCTATCTAGAAATTCTATATCATTTCCGATCAGCAATATGTCATCTACATATAATATCGAAATGCTCTGAGCTCCCACTCACTTTCTTGTAAATCTGAGGCTTCTCCAAAAGTCTGTACAAACCCAAATGCTTTGATCACACTATCAAAGCGTTTATTCCAACTCGAGATGCTTGCACCAGTCCATAGATGGATCGCTGGAGCTTGCACACTTTGTTAGCTCCCTTTGGATCGATAAAACCTTCGGTTGCATCATATACAACTCTTCTTCCAGAAATCCATTCAGAATGCAGTCTTTACATCCATTTGCCAAATTTCATAATCATAAAATCGGCAATTGCTAACATGATTCGGACGGACTTAAGCATCGCTACGGGTGAGAAGGTCTCATCGTAGTCAATCCCTTGAACTTGTCGAAAACCTTTGCGACAAGTCGAGCTTTAATAGACGATAACATTACCGTCGGCGTCGGTCTTCTTCTTGAAGATCCACTTGTTTTCTATTGCTTGCCGACCCTCGGGCAAGTCAACCAAAGTCCATACTTTGTTTTCATACATGGATCCCATCTCAGATTTCATGGCCTCGAGCCATTTTGTGGAATCTGGGCTCACCATCGCTTCTTCATAGTTCGTAGGTTCATCATGATCTAGTAGCATGATTTCCAGAACAGGATTGCCGTACCACTCAGTGCGGATCTTACTCTGGTTGATCTCGAGGTTCTGCGATAACTTGATCTGAAGTTTCATGATCAACATCATCAACTTCCTCACTACTTGGTGTAGGTGTCTCAGAAACTGGTTTCTGCGACGAACTACTTTCAAGTAAGGGAGAAGGTACTATTACCTCATCAAGTTCCACTTTCCTCCCACTCACTTCTTTCGAGAGAAACTCCTTCTCTAGAAAGGATCCATTCTTAACAACGAATATCTTGCCTTCGGATCTGTGATAGAAGGTGTACCCAACTGTCTCCTTTGGGTATCCTATGAAGACACATTTCTCGATTTGGGTTCGAGCTTATCGGGTTGAAGCTTTTCACATAAGCATCGCATCCCCAAACTTTAAAAGCGACAACTTTGGTTTCTTGCCAAACCATAGTTCATAAGGTGTCATCTCAGCGGTTTGACGGTGTTCTATTCGGTGTGAATGCGGCCGTCTCTAGAGCATAACCCCAAAAGCGATAGCGGTAAATCTGTAAGAGACATCATAGATCGCACTATATCTAGTAAAGTGCGATTCTGACGTTCGGACACACCATTACGTTGTGGTGTTCGGGTGGCGTGAGTTCTTGAAACTATTCGCATTGTTTCAAATGTAGACCAAACTCGTAACTCAAATATTCACCTCCACGATCGGATCGTAGAAACTTAATTTTCTTGTTACGATGATTTTCAACTTCACTCTGAAATTCTTTGAACTTTTCAAACGTTTCAGACTTATGTTTCATTAAGTAGATATACCCATATCTGCTTAAGTCATCTGTGAAGGTGAGAAAATAACGATATCCGCCACGAGCCTCAACATTCATCGGACCACATACATATGTATGTATGATTTCCAACAAATCTGTTGCTCTCTCCATAGTACGGAGAAGCGGTGTTCTAGTCATCTTGCCCATGAGGCACGGTTCGCAAGTGCCAAGTGATTCATAATCAAGTGACTCCAAAAGTCCATCAATATGGAGTTTCTTCATCGCTTTAATCGATATGACCTAAGCGGCGATTGCCACAAATAAGTTGCACTATCATTATCAACTCTGCATCTTTTGGTTTCAACATTATGAATATGTGTATCACTACTATCGAGATTCATCAAAATAGACCATTCCTCAAGGGTGCATGACCATAAAAGATATTACTCATATAAATAGAACAACCATTATTCTCGATTTAAATGAATAACCGTCTCGCATCAAACAAGATCCAGATATAATGTTCATGCTCAACGCAGCACCAAATAACAATTATTTAGGTCTAAAACTAATCCGAAGGTAGATGTAGAGGTAGCGTGCCGACCGCGATCACATCGACTTTGGAACCATTTCCCACGCGCATCGTCACCTCGTCCTTTGCGAGTTAAGCAATCGTAGTCCTGTTTGAGTTGCAAATATTAGCAGCAGAACCGATATCAAATACCAGTGCTACTACGAGCTCTAGTAAGGTACACATCAATAACATGTATATCACATATACCTTTGTTCACCTTGCCATCCTTCTTATCCGCCAAATACTTGGGGCAGTTCCGCTTCCGGTGACGGTCGCTTGCGGTAGAAGCACTCAGTTTCAGGTTTAGGGCCAGACTTGGGTTTCTTCTCTGAGCAGCAACTTGCTTGCTGTTCTTCTTGAAGTTCCTTTCTTCTTCCCTTTGCCTTTCTTCTTGAAACTAGTGGTCTTATTGACCATCAACACTTGATGCTCCTTCTTGATTTCTACCTCCATGCCTTTAGCATTGCGAAGAGCTCGGTATAGTCTTTACTAACCCTTGCATATTATAGTTCATCACGAAGCCTTTGTAGCTTGGTGGCGGTGATTGAAGAATTACATCAATGACACAATCATCCGGAAGATTAACTCCCAATTGTGTCAAGTGATTGTAGTACCCGGACATTACGAGTATATGCTCACTAACGAACTATTCTCCTCCATCTTGCAGCTATAGAACTTATTGGAGACTTCATATCTCTCAATCCGGGCATTACTGTTGGAATATCAACTTCAACTCTGGAACATCTCATATGCTCCATGACGTTCAAAGCGTCGTTGAAGTCGGTTCTAAGCCGTAAAGCATGGCACTTGAACTATAGAGTAGTCATCAGCTTTGCTCGCAGACGTTCATAACATCTGCGGTTGCATTAGCGGCGAGCTGGCACCTAGCGGTGCATCCGGGGCGTAACTCTTACATGCAGCAATGAGGATAATCCTCAAATTACGGACCCAGTCCGTGTAATTGCTACCATCATTTTTCAACTTTGCTTTCTCAAGGAGCGCATTAAAATTCAACGGAACAACAGACGAGCCATCTATCTACAATCAAACATAAACAAGCAAGATACTATCGGTACTAAGTTCATGATAAATTTAAGTTCAATTAATCATATTACTTAAGAACTCCCACTTAGAAAAACATCTCTCTAGTCATCTAAGTGATCACGTGATCCAAATCAACTAAACCATAACCGATCATCACGTGAAATGGAGTAGTTTTCAATGGTGAACATCTTATGTTGATCATATCTACTATATGATTCACGCTCGACCTTTCGGTCTCCGTGTTCGAGGCCATATCTGCATATGCTAGGCTCGTCAAGTATAACCCGAGTATTCTGCGTGTGCAAAACTGGCTTGCACCCGTTGTAGATGGACGTGAGAGCTTATCACACCCGATCATCACGTGGTGTGCAGGCACGACGAACTTTGGCAGCGGTGCATACTCGGGAGAACACTTCTTGATAATTTAGTGAGAGATCATCTTATAATGCTACCGTCAATCAAAGCAAGATAAGATGCATAAAAGGATAAACATCACATGCAAATCAATATAAGTGATATGATATGGTCATCATCATCTTGTGCTTCGTGATCTTCATCTCCGAGCACCACCATGATCACCATCGTCACCGTAGCGACACCTTGATCTCCATCGTAGCATCGTTGTCGTCTCGCCAAACTTATGCTTCTCGACTATCGCTACCGCTTAGTGATAAAGTAAAGCATTACAAGCGATTGCATTGCATACAATAAGCGACAACCATATGGCTCTGCCGATTGCCGATAACCGGTTACAAAACATGATCATCTCATACAATAAAATATAGCATCACATCTTAACCATATCACATCACAACATGCCTGCAAAAACAAGTTAGGCGTCCTCTACTTTGTTGTTGCAAATTTTACGTGGCTGCTACGGGCTTAAGCAAGAACCAGTCTCACCTACGCATCAAAACCACAGCGATACTTCGTCAAATAGACTCCGTTTTAACCTTCTCAAGGACGGCGTAGCCACACTCAGTTCAACTAAAGTGAGAGAGCAGGCACCCACCGGTCACCTTTAAGCAGCGAGTGCTCGTGGCGGTGAAACCAGTCTCGCGTAAGCGTCTGGCGTAATGTCGGTCTGGGCGCTTCATCTCACAATACCGCTGAACCAAAGTATGACATGCTGGTAGGTAGTATGACTTGTATCGCCCACAACTCACTTGTGTTCTACTCGTGCAAAACATCAAACCATAGAAAAAACCTAGGCTCGGATGCCCTTTGTTGGGGAGCGTAGTAATT